>JASDQU010371154.1:32429-46934 GCA_032191745.1 Picea mariana | reverse complement strand
AAGAATATCTCAAAGGATTTATGATTTTTGCATCTTACAATTTCTTTAGTTCCTTTTTAATGACTGGGAAAATAATAGGATTTACCTGTCTTAGTTTCTGTCTAGATGGTTTAGATCCCACTTTAAGTGGAATCCTATGTTGAATTATGATGGTATCATAAGTCATTAGATCTTCATATGTCCATGAAAATGCATCAATAAATTGTTTAAAGAAATTAACATACCTTGATTTCTAATCAACATGTAGAAGTTTTGAGAGCTTGATATTCCTTGGTTCTTGTTTAGTACCAATTTTAAAGTCTTCTACCTTTTCAATTTGAGGATGAAAAACATGTTTAACATGATAGACATCATATTTATCCAATAGTTCCTCCAGAGGCACTAGTCCCTTTGGAATCTGATTGTTTCTCAATACCATCATCTTATGATTTGCAATCATATTTTGCATTTAAGGATTTGAATAATTATTTTGATTTATTTGCTCATTATCTTTGTCATCTTCTTGATCAATATGAGTTATATAAAATTCATGAACCATTTCCAATATTTTTTTTAATATGTTGATCATCTTCAAATACATGCCGATATATAACATTTCCGGAAATTGAAGGTCTATTTTTCATTTCCACTTCTAATTTGAGATTTGGAACCTTAGTGGGTCTGAAAGTACTTGTTGCTACTGCTAATGGATCAACTTGTTGATTTTCATGTCTTGTTATTGCATGGCTATTGAAGGTCAAAAATAAGTTTTCAATTAAATTCCAAGAAAAATTCCTATAAGATCTCATTCTAGTATGTTTAGCTTGATAAACCTTCTTTATTTTCTTAACAATTAATTCTGCATCACCATAGACAAAAAGATTTACAATTTTCATTTTTTAGATGTTTCTAAACCTAACACTAAAGCTTCATATTCATATACATTATTTGTGGAATCTGTTTCAAATTGCAGTCTAAAAGAAAATGGAAACAATTTCTTATAAGGTGAAATTAGAAGTATACCTACTCCAATGCCCTCCCATGAAGAAGCTCCATCAAAATACATTCTCCACATTCCATTTATAAACTCATCATTTTCAATAAAAGGTGTATTTCCAATTTATGTAGAAACTTTTGTTTCATTATTTACAGATAGAATGAAACAATCGAGGTCTTGATGTTTTGAATAGACAAGATAATTATTGGGATAATTGGGGTCATTGGATGTGTATGCAAGTTTGGTTTCCTTATAAAGTCTTATGGTTTCTCCACTAAAAACTGTAATAGTGGCATATGTCATGTCCATTTGTAATGAGCCACCTAATTTTGTTTCCCAAGATCTAGATAAAATCATTCCATATTTCATAGGTACATCTGCCACAACTATGTCCATCAAAACACTTTTTACTGGAATTTGGGCTAAATGCACTACAAGATATTTGATAATCCCTAAACATATAACTTTTCTTACATCAAAGGACTATAGGTCATGATATGGTCTTGTGATTTGTAAACCCAACTTCTCCATTACTATTTTAGGCATCAAATTGTGAGAATCACCTGAATCTAGCATGCAATTGAGTAAGAGATGTTCATGAACAATCACGTAAATATAAAATGGTGCCACTATTTCTCCTCTTTCCTCAATATAAGGACCAAACATTACAATAGGAATTTCATCTTATAAATTCAATGTATTAGGATGAGTTGTTGCAATTGAACAATCAATCATTTTTAAAACTTGTTTTCAAAAAACAAGATTTTTTGCAATCTTTAACAAAGGAATATGAATTCTGATCTTATTCAATTCATTCTCTAAATTGAATCAACTACTCATTTTCTCTGTTTCTTTGTGCTCTGCATCTAATTTCTTAGCTGCTTGATTATCGGATTTTTGTTTTGAAATTGAATTTCCTTTCATTTATCTTTATTTTGTATTTTATCTGGCTGACCTTGATTAATGTTTTTGGTTGTATTTACAATTGTCCTTGATCTAAGATTATATTTTTTATTAAGTTCAACTTGTAAGGCATCTGAGAAAATCCTATAGTGAGATGATGATGTATCAGTTTGGTTATTGTTTTCATCTTCATTAAAATATGAATTAAAGCTCAAGGATTTCTCATATTCATCTTGGTTCACGTGTGATGAGTCCAATTATTTCCTACCCCAAAGGCTCATCTTAGACACATTTTCCACCATAATATGACTTAATACTTGTTTTTGACCATATTTAATAGTAAGTCATGAATATTTTTGCATGTTTCTTATTAAATGTGTTTTGAGGTGGAATTTTGTGTACATTATACCTTTTTTCTCTAATATCTATGCCAAAATATGTGTGTAGTAACAAAAGGTCGAACTCCATGAGTCAAGAGAAATTAAGGGTGCCAACATTTTAAAAATAAGGGATTTTGGCTCCCTCATAGTGCTACTAGCCAAGAATCAAGAGACATTGTCCCCACCTACCCCTTGAGCACTCTTTGTTCATTAATATACAATCTTGATCAACAAAAATTCCAGATATAAATGGGATTGACTGAGATCCCCTATTTCCCCACCTCTCTCCTCAATTTAAGCAAGGCGACCGAACTCTCAAGACTATATATAGACCTCTAGCCAAGGAGAGAAGGAGACAAAATTTTGATGATATAGTATTTAGACTTTGATATGAAGAATTTTGTTGAAGACTTAGAGACTTTTTACTCTTAATGTACTATTGATTTTAATGGAATAAAGATGGTCTTGTTTCCATCTTATTAGAGTTTTCTCAAGGTTCTTTGTGATTCTTGGGTATGGCCCACTCAAGAGGGATCAAGGACCCTGTTGCAATTTCTTTAGTTCTTTGCATGTTAAGATAATGATTAGTTATAATTTCATTCCTTTTGAAGCTTAATGTAGTTTTGCATGATTACTTTTTCTTTCTGTCAGGCTATCATTAACTGGTTAGTTACAACATACATCATGTAAAATGTCTCAACAACGTATTGGAACAGTCTTGGGTGTCTTTCCAAGGCCAAGAACCTAAGATCTATTCCATTTTATTATAGTCTAGCTTTGTTGGTGCTTCAAAAGACTTACACTATCTTTCTAGGCCTCTTTTGGATTCATGTAGGAGTTTCCTATAGAAACTGAACAGTTCATGTAGACACTGTACAGTTCCTGTAGACACTGTACAGTTCCTGTAGACACTGTACAATTCCTATAGAAACCTCCCGTAGAACTGTTTTAGCTCTGTATTTCAGTTCATCTTAATATTATTTTCATAGGAGCAACAATAAAAATTAAGAAGACATATGGCTTGCTATTAATCAAAGGGTTAGGCATAAAATAGATTGTTTAGTCCATGCATTAGTTTAGCTTTTCTTTAATTGTAGTTTTTTTCATACACTAGAATGAATTCATCTTTTGATTCCAATTTTCTCTTTATGGGTTAGTATGTTTTATTTCCTGGCATTAGACTAAATTCCTTTTCTGCATTTTATATTGATTGTTATTTCAAGTTGGTGTAATTTTCATTCAAGCAATAGTTTAAAGTTTCTCTTTGACATTTCAATTTCCTGCACCATTTCATGCATTCCAACCCTTGATCATTCTTAGACCTATACTACTATCAATGCACACTGCATATATATTACACAACACCTCTTAAGTTTTTATGAACCCAGGGTTGACAAAGTAAAGTAAGGAGCCAAGAATACGATAGTATTATTGTTGCTATTCCTAGGGCCATCACTTTTTGGTGCCATTGTTGGGGAGGTGATAAAGTTTGCATATCATTTTCACTTTTTCTTTTCTTTTGTGTGACTTGGAGAAGTATAAAATATACCTTAGTCATAAGGCCAACCTCACTATAAGATTTATGTAGTGTAAAATCCCAAGTTCTTTCACTTCGAATGAGTATTGTTAGCTCCTTATCACACTTTTTTGCATTATATATATATAAGAAAACAAAAACAATTTTACTTTCTTTAATTTCATGAATGACTAGACCTAGAGAGAGGAAATGATTTTTTTTTCCCAAAACTCCCACCCAAAAAAAAGATCCAAGCAATCCAGATATTGGTCCCGAAACACTTGAAAGTTTCTTGGAAAGGGAATCTAGAGAATTTGAAAATATTTTAGAGGAAGGAAAATCTCCCTCACCTCATTCCATGGTTGGTGAAGAACTAGAGATATTTTAGTTTCCTATTCGGGAATCCATTGGGGATTTCAAGATGAAAAATATTAATCCTTCTTCCTAACCTCATTTTCATGGGCTTGTTTATGAAGATCTTGACACTTTCGCGTTTGAGTTTACAGTTATATGCAGGACATATGATTATATTACTAATGAACCCTTCTACCTTAAAGGATTCAAATCTAAGATGGTTTATGAGCCTGGAGGGAAATAATATTACAACTTGGGATCAAATGAAAAATACCTTCAGGGAGAGATGTAGAGACTATTGCAAAGAAAGGGACATGAGGAATGAGATTTTCAAAATGACACAAGGACCCGATGAAACTCTAGAAGACTTTGAAGAGAGATTTTAGCTAAGCTACAAAATATCTCAAAATTGTACTCTGGATGAGGACTCACTCAAGCTTGTCTTACTCAGAGGAGTAAGAGAATATATTATGGAAACATTGAATCTCCTATATAATGGAGATATCTATTAGTTGGACTATGATGATATCAAAATAATATTCAAGAACCATTCAAGGTACTCAAGAAATAAAGGTAGAAGCAGTAGAGGTTTGGTGCCTCAATATTCTAACCCTACAAGTCATATAAAGAATGAATTAAGAGGGTTAATAAAAGATATGAAAAATAATATTTTGCATTCTTTATCCATGCACATGGATACTTTGTAGATCAAGAAGAAACAAGAGGAATAAAATAAGGCATTGACTATCTATTTCCCTAAATGCACTAAAAAGCATCATAGAAATGAGTGCACTCTAGACCTTATATATGTTTGTGGTATTTGTGAAGAAAATCATCCATCTAACAAATGTCCTTCTTTTCCAGGAATGAAAACTACATTTGGAGGAGCAAAGGAGAATGTTGAATCACTATACTTCATCAATAAAAGGAGGCCTGGAGCACCAAGACCATTCCAAATAGGTTTGAACTTTAATCATGCTCAAAATTTTGGTGCATATAATACTCAAATGTCTCTCCCAATCAATCTCCTTGGACAAATTAAAATCCTTGGCAATATCAAGGACCACCAATTCCTCCTCCATACTTATCCTTTTCTAGCATGCCACAAAATTAAAACCCTCAATGGAGTCAACCTCTATAGGGATGGAGACCACCAAATTTTCAACAACCCACATTAATTCCTCCTCCACCTCAAACCAACAACACTACTCAAAATAATGTTCCTCCTAAAAACCTTAGTTACCTTCTCAAGCTGCTCCAAATCCGAATAACAAGCAAGTTCAACCTGTATACAATAGTGAAACAACTTATTAGACTTATTCATTAGAAGTGCAAGAGATCAATCTTGATCATGAAAAGTCTTAGAAAAACCAAAAAATATCATAAAATATGTAGAATCCGATAAAGAAGATATTATCTTACCCCAACCACAAAATCCTCCTTATCATGAAAAATTATTGAAAATAAAACTTATACATATGAAGAGAGAGAAATTTTAGGAGAACTTAAGAGTTTGTGTATAAAAATACCTCTTTTACAAGCCCTCAAGTATGTGCCTATTTTCAATAGGTTTATCAAAGAAGAGTGCATTATAATTCCACGGAGGACTATAGGGCAAGCAACATGACTATAATTCATGGCATGTTCCAAAAGTAGATTGTTCTTTATCCTCCCACCCAACCTTTGATAACATAAAAACTTCCAATATGGGTGGAATAAGAAGAAGATCCGACACAAACAACTGCCTATCCCATCTAGACAATCAACATAACTTTGGCAAATAGTACAATTGATGATGACACTTTCCTTGAAAATTTTCTGCAAAATCAATATCCAACTGATGTGAAAATATAAGGGATAAATGATGAGAACAGATATGAAATTTCCACTGAAAATAAAACAAAATTATGGAAATACTTGTTCACTACTGATATTTAAGATCCATTTGTCAAAACCATAGATATTAGCCATCCAAAAACACCCAAAGCCAACAATAAACTTACTAGTCAGCAAGAACAAAAATTATTAGATGTGATGAAAATAAATATTGAAGATTTTGCATGGGATTATAAGGACATGAAATGAATCCATCCTTCTATTTGTACTCACAATACTTATATCAAGGAGGACTGAAAACTTGTTAGGAAACCCCAAAGAAGGATGAACCCTGTAATGAAATATATAATTAAACAAGAGCTTCAAAATTTGTTAAATGCCAGATTCATATATCCAATTTCAGACAATGAATGGGTATCTCTTTTATTTATTGTTTCGAAAAAGAATGGGAAATGGAGGATATGTGTGGATTACCAAGAGATAAACAAGAATAAAAGAAATTACCATTTCCCCTTACCCTTCATTGACCAAGTCTTGGATGTCTTAGATGGGAAGGGATATTTTTCATTCCTGGATGGATTTAGTGGATACAACCAAATTCAGATAAGTCTCGAAGATAAGGAAAAAACAACATTTACTTGTCCTTAAAGCAAATTTTCCTACAAAGTCTTACCATTTGGCCTATGTAATTCCTCAACCACTTTCCAAAGATAAATATTCAACATCTTTTCAAAACTCATCCATGATAAGGTTGAGATCTATATGGATGACTTTACTCCTTACGAGAAGTCTTTTGATGAAGTCTTAGACAATCTGGATAAAGTTCTTCAAATATGTATAGAAATGAACCTATCCCTTAGCAATGAAAAATGCAATATGATGATGAATGAAGGGATTGTGTTAGACACCATCTATTCTCTAGAGGGATTGAAGTAGACAAAAACAAAGTCAAAATCATCACATTACTTCCTACCTCTATGAAACCAAAAGATAGAAGTTTTCTTGGACATGTAGGATACTACATGATGTTCATCAAGGATTTCAGTAAGATAGTTTCTCCCTTGTTTACACTTTTATCCAAGGATGTAGACTATTGTTTGACTCTAAATTGTCAATAAGCATTTTAAACCATAAAATAAAAACTCTCAACTGCTCCTATACTACAAGGTCCCAATTGATCCCTTCCATTTCATATTCACACTGCATTAGATAACTATGTGGGAGAAATCTGAGGACAACATGAAGATAACAAACGTTATGCAATTTATTTCATAAGTAAAAATTTGGATGGTGCATAGCTCAACTACACTATT
Organism: Picea mariana; assembly: GCA_032191745.1. Lineage (NCBI taxonomy): Eukaryota > Viridiplantae > Streptophyta > Pinopsida > Pinales > Pinaceae > Picea > Picea mariana. The sequence continues at coordinate 39,656 of JASDQU010371154.1, read as the reverse complement.
ACAGAAAATGAACTTTTAGTAGTGGTCCATGCTCTAAATAAATTTAGACATTATGTTACAGGGTATAAAGTTTTTGTACATACAAATCATGCTACCATTAAATACTCGATGAATAAACTTGACGTTAATGGAAGAATGATTAGATGGTTTTTGTTATTACAACAATTTGATCTAACTATTTTTGATAAGTTTGGAAAGTAGAATGTAGTTGCATATTTTTTGTCCAGGTTGACCATTACTATTGAAGAAGACATGATTTATGATCGGTTTCCATATGAGCACCTCTTTTCCATATCGACACAAGCCCCCTGGTTTGGTGATGTATAAAATTATCTCACAACAAGGAAGTTTCCTCAACGCTTCTCCTACAGAGAAATATGCAAGATTGTCTAGAAAATCTTAGCTTATACTTGGTAGTTGGTTATCTATTCAAAATTTTCCTAGACCAAGTATTGAGGAGATGCATAAGAGAAGATTAGGTGCATGATATTCTCCATGATTTTCATGATGAACCATGTGGACGAAATTATGCAACAACGAGAACAACCTACAAGATCTTACATGCTAGAGACTATTGGCTTACCCTACACATAGATTCTCAACAATACACTTCACATTGTGATGAATGTCAAAGAATGGGGAAGCCTACAAAGAAGAATGAGATTTCTTTGCAGCCCCAAGTATCATTGGAACCATTTGACAAGTGGGGCATGGAATTTATATGCCCAATTGATCCACTATTAGGGAAAAAGAGGCACATAATGGTATGCATTAACTATCTGAAAAAATGGGTTGAAGTAAAACATATGAAGGATGCCACACAAAAAAATGTCACTGAATTCCTCCAAGAATGCATATTCTCAAAGTTTTGTTATCCAAGAGAGATAGTCACATACCAAGGACCTTAGTTTATATCTAGACTTATTGAAGAAATCATGAAGGAACACCACATCTACCACAAGAAATCAACACCCTACCATCCACAAACAAATGGACAAACTGAAGTCACCAACCAAGAGCTTGAGAACATCCTCATCAAAAGAGTGAGCATGAAAAATAAAAATTGTTGAAAGAAACTCATAGAAGAAGCATGGGCATACAACATCAAATGGAAGAATACCATTGGGCTCACACCCTTTGAGTTAGTATATGGTAAGAAATCCATGCTCCCTATTGAATTTAAATACTATACATTAAGAAAAACAACTAAAATGGACATGGATTTACCATCAACACAAAGAAAAATATTGAATCAACTAAATGCCTTAGATGAGTACAAAATGCAAGTACTCTTCAACACCAAAGTAGTGCAACAACAAAGAAAATATTAGCATGCCAAGAAAATTAAGCATAACAAGTTCAAACAAGGAGATTGGGCCCTCTTATATGATTCAAGATTCAAAGATTTCAAGGGAAAGGTGTTGACCAGATAGTTAGGGCCCTACACCATTAACAAATTCTGTGATAATGGTTCAGTCCATATCAGAACTGTTGATGGAGAAGGAATTCCCTTGCTAGTAAATGGATTCAATCTAAAACTTTACAACAAGCCAATGAAAAGGGAAGAGTTTATAGCGGCAGTGAAGACACACAATCTGGATGTGATTGATAGTAGAGATGTTCTCAACCCATCCAAATAATGACATATGAAAAAGAAAAAAAGAATAAAATACCTGGATGAAAACCTTCCTAAGGAATTTAGAAAATATCTATGTGCGAAAAACTCCAATGGAGGCAATCTCAGATCTGGAGAATAATAAATATCCTCATCAATAAAACCTCCTAGAGGCTTGATGATACAAATCATTGGTCAAAACTAGTGATGACACTTCTTCCTTGAGAAACAAAAAGAAAAAAAAAGAAAAGAAAAAAGTTTTTTAGAATACTAATGCTGTTTTTTGCAGGTACCCAAGATTCTATTTGCAACAACCATATACACAAGAAGAAAATCAACAAACAATCAACTATAATAAATAAGGGAAATACGCATTTTTTAAAGTTTATCTACACTTCCAATATCATCGTCCATACATAACACTTTCCATTGTTTTCATTCATAAACCTTTTTTCATTCCTTTTTTTTCATACATCAATAACACTTTCCATAGTCTTCATTTTACATTTTTACCCCTTGTTCCAATAAATTTGACCTACAGGGTCATCCCATAGAATTCTATAGAATTATCCTATAGAATTCTATAGGATCAACCTCAAGGATCAACCTCCAGGATCATTCCACAAATAATAACAAGCATTCAAAGGACAAGACCAACACTGACAATCTAATTGCTAGCATCAACAACATCACAAACTTATTCAATCATTTCTACATCAAATACAAGCACCAGGACAACAAAATTACATTTCTATAGGATACTTTGTATCCTGTAGAAAATATTGAGCATGAAAAAATACAGTTCTACAAAATACTCTGTATCCTGTAGAATGCATTAAATCCACAATATTCGAGATCTTTCTGTAAAGTAAAATTTGCAGCACCCTTATCAATGAGAAATTATTCAACACCAATATCAAGAAGGGGATCTTCACATCATCAAGAGAGCCATCAACCAAAGAATGTAGACCAACAATACAATTTGTCATTACTCCAACAACCTGCAAAATCAAATCAAATGCATGCAAAGGTAACATAGGTAACACAATTATCTCCCCTCTCCAACATTCGTTAAGCCTCATACAATTATATGCATGCTTATTTTATGTGGTCAATTGTTTTATAAAAGTCTAACGTGGTCATGAGAATGAGGATGTTCATCTGTCTCGTGAGTTGGGGGGTGTCCATAATGCGTGCTAATGTTCAATTAACATGTTAAGTTAAGTGAATTAAGTGGAGGATCATTCCAAGAGTCACTAAAGACTACACAACACAAATTAAGGAGTACTTAAGCCACCGGATCGATAGTTGTGACAAGATAATAGTCTAAATATGAAAGTTGGGCATAACTCAGAGTAAAGGGGGAATTGGAGCACCACTTCGAAATTGTGAAAAAAATAAGGGTGAGTTCGAGCTATTCTAAGAAAGGAGATGAACTCGTCTGTTAGGAAGATGAGAAAATCATTCAACCAAGGAGCTATTTTTTTTCTTAGGAACATGGTAGTTACAGGTAGCCATTAAACCCTCACAGCCAAAGAAATCACTCTCCATTGTTAAATATTCTCATATTTTGTTTAAATTTATATGGTTTATAAACATATGGTCATTTCTGGGGTTTATATGAGTTCTTGATCAAAGAACCTGCATCGTGTAGAAACTATATTTACAAAGTCCTGTTGAAATCTGACTGCACGGTTCCTATAGGAACAATTGTGGAAATGCTCTATTGTCCCGAATTTGCTGAAGAGCCCTCATATTTTTTCTTTCCCCCAAGTACATTATTGCTGCAATTTTCTAACCACCATAATTACCTAAAGTAAGCCCAAGCTGTTACATTCTCTAAACAAGTTCCTCTATAGGAAAACAATAGCCAATTTCTTCTCTCATTTTCTCTCTTCAAAGAATTTTTTCTTGAGACCATCCTTGAGGATTTTAATCATCCACATCAACCATGGGAGTTGGGTTTAAGAAGAGGGAGCCAAAAAAACCTTCTAGGGTCTATGATAATCCAAAATTATTGGAAATTTTTTAGAATTGTAATTGGTTGGGATATTTAGAAATACTTAGAGGGTATGATGATGCATTTTCCATGGCATTTGCTCTAAATTTTTAGAATATACAATACCAGGAGTATGTGGCCATAGTAAGGGGAATGATAATCAAAATCAGTGAAGCCTCCATCAACAAGATATCTAGTTTTCCCATGGGTCTCCCTTGGGATAAAGAAGAGAGACAAGAATCCATGAATTCCAAAAATACATTCTTCCTCCCAAAATAAAAACCCGGTGAAGACAAAAATGGTATTGAAAGGGAGATCCTTCCTCATCCTTGGAAAAAAGTTACCTACCACATCATCAAGTACATCACATGTGAGGGTAGAATGACTGCGATATATGCTTACCACTTCATGATGATACACTAGCTTAGACACCTTTCAAATTAGGAACCACATAAGAACCTGCACATTCCTTACTTCCTCCTCTAGTCATCGAAGGAAATGAGACTAAAAGTGAAGAAAGGAAAACATGAATTTTTAGCACATCATGGGATTATAAAACTGATAGTTTTATATGCCCTTAGGAGTTTGAAGTACATAATTTTGTGGGCAGATTTCATAAATATGGATCCGCAAGCATTTGAAGAGGAACATGAAACAATGAGTGAAGAGGATAAGAATAAGGGGGAAAAACCTAAAAGAATAACTATAACCAAACGATCAAAACAACAAAATAAGGAGAAAAAATAGAAAAATAGATGAAAAAGACAATGAAGTGGTTGATGCTCTAACTACACTAGGGACCCCATCTGTTAGTCCCCTAAAAATTACTAGTGCATAATGGGTGCAACCTAGAAGGATAAGATCTAACCGAATGAAAATGATTCAAAAGAAGAAAATCCCAAGACTCGTTAATCCACTCACCATTACACCCCGATTAGAAGAGGTAAAAGATTCCCCTAGTCCAGAAATATCAAAAGAAGAAAAAGGGAAGGAACCTCAAGTGGAGACAACACTACAAGAAGAAAAACCACTTCCTATTGAAGGGACCTCAAAGACAAAGATTCCTGTTGAAAAGATCCTTTATGAAACCTTGTTAGAATTGGAGAAGGAAAAATTTGATGCCATCAAATGGAAAAGAATGATAGAAGATAAGAAAGGGAAAAAAAATAAAAGGCCCCTCAAGAAGTGTCTGAAGAGTTGGAGAAGCAACTCCAACTTATACATGAAAAGTTTCAAATTATGACAAAGCAAAAAGTGGAATACAACAAGAAATTGAAAGTGGAAAACTAGGAGATGCAACAATAATTGAACAAGGAAAAAAGACCACCACTCGATAAGAAATAATAGGTAGAAATTATGGGGGTTGTAGTAAAAACAATAGCCAAAGTATCTTTAGAGATGCTATAGTGCAGACAAACTTCTAGGACATATACATTGTTCCTAAAGGAGAATTGGAATAAGAATAGGATTGAACACTTAGCTAAGTTGGTAAAATTCAACCTTGACACTCCCAATGACTTCTTGGAGGAATATCAGAGCTGCAACATGGAAGAAAGAGCCAATTTTTGTGAGTTCTAATTACACAACCTCATCCTACCACACCCCTACAATTGGAATCCCGAGCCATATGTGGGGTATGTCCAAATGATGGCCTATGCATCATGGCTAAGGCATGGATTAATGAGGGAAGAGGAATTAAAGAAGTGCAAGGAAGAATAAATTCAAACACCCTTATGGATTAGAGTTGAGGAAACTAGACCTAGGGATGTTATAACCCACAATCACAACCTCTTTTTGGATAAATATGTAGCCCCAGGATGGAAAACCAAGAAAAGAGAAGAAATGGATCACTTATATGACTCATTAATATTTTTGGGAGAAGAGACAGTAGAGGATTTCCACAGGATGTGGCACTCCTTATCTCATAGTTTGCAAATCATAGAGAATCACTCTCCTAATACCCTACAACTTTCCCTCCTAAGGACAACGTGGTACAAAGAGACCCTAAGGAAGATGAAAACTAAATGGATTGGCTTGAATATGAATCCCCCACTCCTTCTCCCTATAGCACCTGTGGCTTACCTCAACACAGGAAAGGAAGAAGAAGAGTGGGCCAACATTGTGAAAAATAAGGGATATCATGAGCCTCAAGCCATCACAAGGTATGTGGCTTGGGACATGAGGAAATAATTCAATGAACATAAAAAGGTAAATGAAAAACAACAAATTGTTGAACAATAACATGTTAATGAACAAAAACAAGGTATTGAAAAGTAGCATCTTAGTGAACAACACAAAGTACAAGGAAACAACCTAGTAGTGGTCAGGAGCCTAGTGCACAACAACAATAGTACTAAGAGTAGATGAACCAAATTTTGTTTCACAAAGGGTGTGCAAAGTTTCAATTGGGGGATGATGATGAGCCCAATTATTTCCTATCCCAAAGGTTCATATTAGGCACATTTTTCTGCCCTAATATGCCTTAATACTTGTTCTTGACCATATTTAATAGTAAGTCATGAATATTTTTGCATGTTGCTTAGTAATTGTGTTTTGAGGTGGAATTTTTTGTATTATACCTTTTTTCTCTAATATATATACCAAAAGATGTGTGTATTACCAAGCATGTTGAATTCCATGATTCAAGAGAGCTTAAGGGAACCAACATCCAAAAAACATGGGATTTTGTCTCCCTCAGAGCAATACCAGCCAAGAATCAAGGGACAATGTCCCCACCTACCTCTTGAGCACTCTCTGTTCATTAATATCCACTCCTGATCAACAACAGTTCGAGATATAAATGGGATTGACTGAGATTCCCTATTTATCCACTTCTATCCTCAATGTAAACAAGGAGGTCAAACTCTCAAGACTATATAAAGACCTCTAACCGAGGAGAGAAGGATACAGATTTTTGATGATATTGTATTGAGACTTTGATCTGAAGGGTTTTTTTGAATACTTAGAGCCTTTTTTCTCTTAATGTACTAATATTAGGGACCTAACCTCCCTAATCCATAACGTAGATAGAATAATATATTTCCATGTAATAAAGGTTGACATTAGTTAATAAGTCTTATTTAATAAATTGGAATAAGTCAATGTAAGGATACCTAATAGAAGCTTCCAATTCTAAAAGGATCTTCCTATAGAATGATCTTTAGAAGATAGAATTAGTATAAATAAGAGTATGATACATGAGAAGGTTTGTCTTGAGAATTATTGTAATAGAGCACTTCTTTGCTGGAGGTTTCCTCCTCGAAGAGGCAAGTGAACATTGTTTCCTATCAATAAAGGTTTTATTTTGGTGATGTGGTTTCATATATTGTGTTGTTCCATTGTTATTCTCTATAATGTTTTTGTTTTTTACTATTATAATAGATCTGGTACCTTACAAGTGGTATCAGAGCACTTTCCTTGGTAGGAATTGTGGGTTATTATTATTTTTTTTCCAGGGTAGAGACGTGTTTTGATGTTTTAAAACCACAGAGATATGTCGTTCAACGCATAAATCTGCAGTCATGTAAGCATACATGCAGGAACTACAAGTGGTCCTTAAGTGCACATTGTTGACCACCCTTGTTCCTCAGTTGGTACCCCTTCGAGTGGTAGT
>JASDQU010371154.1:0-12292 GCA_032191745.1 Picea mariana | reverse complement strand
GGGATGCATTTGCCGCAAGCATGAACACAAGGAAGGAGTATACTACATTTGAATAACTTTGGACTTGCTGTGCTCAAGAAGAATCAAGGATCATTGCAAAAGAGAAACCCCAAAAGAAGTACGATGATCAATCCTTTACATCAAGATTCAATAATTTTAGGAACAAAAGGAAGTTTGGTTCAAGGAAGAAGCCAAATCAAGAGAAAGACATGTTAGAAATACAATGCTTCAACTGTCAAAAGTATGGTCACTACAAGAATCATTGTCCCGATATAAAGAAAAGGAAGAGGACACACGAAGCATTAGTTGCCGAAGAAAAGGAACCTACATCTGGGATGAGCAAGCCCAGGAGTCCTTCGATGCTTTGAAGAAAGCCTTAGTATCGACCCCTCTGTTGAAGTCTCCTGAATATAGTATGGATTACTTGCTTTACATCACTGCGTCCGAAGAGACGATTGGTATGGTTTTGGTTCAGGAGGATGATGAGCTCCACGAGAACATCATCTATTATCTTAATCAAAACTTAGTCAGTCCTGAGCTCAATTATTCTCATGTCGAAAAGATATCTTTGGATGTCGTTCACGCAGTCCAACGCTTATGCCATTATATATTGCTTTGAAAGACTACTATGGTTCTCGATGTCAATCCATTTCAATATGTCCTTATGAGGCGTATCATAGGGGAAAAATATAATAAATGGATTGTCATTTTAAAATAATTTGATCTCGATTTCACTTCTGCAAAATCCAAGAAATCACTAGTCTTTGCAAAGTTAATATCCAACTTCCCATGATTAGATGAGGATGTTATCCATGTTGATTAGTTTGTAGATGAACATATTTTACTTGTCTCGTCGTTCGACCCATGGTATGGAGACATTGTTCTCTATCTTCAAACTTTGAAGTTCCCTCAGCATCTCTCGCAAGATGACCGACGATGTGTACGATACCAAGCTAAGAATTAAATTATCATTGGTCACACTTTATATCGTCAAGGAATAGACAATATCTTGCATCGTTGTTTAACTCATGAAGAAGCCGAGTCTATCCTAAACGATTGCCACAGTGGGGCTTGTGGTGGTCATCTATCCGGGCTTGCAACAACCCATAAAATTTTGCGATTCGATTATTTCTGGCCATCTATATTTAAATATTGCATTGAAGTGGTTAAGAAGTGTCACCCCTACCAGGTGTTCACTTAGAAAATGCACTCGCATCTAGCCTCTCTTCACCCAGTCATTACCGTTGGTCTCTTCACTAAGTGGGGGGTGGAATTCGTGGATTTCAACCCAACTTAGGTTGGGAGGCATCAACACATTATCGTGGCTGTAGAATACTTTACTAAGTGGGTCGAGGCCATGCCTACAGTTAAATTTGATGAGAAGACTGTCGCCTTCTTCGTATTCAATAAAATTATCGCCAGGTTTGGTATCCCGAGTGAGATTGTCACTGATCATGGTAGTCACTTTCAGAATGAAATGATGGAAGAGATAACATCCAAGCTGGGGTTTAAGCATGGTCATTATTCCCCTTACTACCCCCAGGAAAATGGACAGGTAGAGGCCGTCAACAAGTCTCTCAAGACCATTTTGCGGAAAACTGTCATCTAGAGTAAATCTAGCTGGCACATTATGCTATATCCCTCACTCTGGGCATACTAAACCTCGGTCAAGACTGCCACTAAATTTTATCCTTTCCAGTTAGTACATGGTGTGGATTCTATATTACCTATTGAATGAAAAATCCCTTCTCTTAAACTGGAAGTTGCGCTCCTCCCTGACACTTTCGATCTCGAGCGAGGCCTTGTACACCTAGAGAGTCTCGATGAGCAGCGTCGAGATACCTCTATGACTATCGAGGCAAAAAAAAGACTTGTCAAGGTCCAGTACGATAAGTCTACCTGTCCTTGGTTGTATGCTAAGGGTGACTTGGTCCTTTTATATGATCAAGCCAAAGAACCGTCGGGGTCAGGCAAGTTCAAACCCATGTGGCACGGTCCCTATATCGTGTGATGTGTCTTAGAAAAAGGAGCCTATGAGTTAGAATATTATGAAGGGAACATGTTGTCCGGGCCCAAGAATGGGCTCTATTTGAAAATATATTACGCTTGAGAGCCAATATTGGGCGTAACTCTTTGTATACTAATGTAATTTAGTGTATATATCTTTTCCCTCTACTTTTGTCTTCATCTTGCTTATCGAGTTTTCCTTTGGTTGGAAGATGTCAATGGATTCTTCAGTCTACTTAAGATTCACAGATGGGGCCAATTGTCATACACAGAACTTGGTTTCCGTTGCTTGGGTGGTTTACTCACCTGAGGGTCTACTGGTGTCTTCAGGTGGTGTATGCCTAGGGCCATCCACGAATAATGTGGCCGAATATAGCGCCGTTATAGAACTTTTGTGCGATATTCTCTCTTTAGAGGTTCGTTTGGATTCCCATTTAGTAGTATGTCAGTTGAACGACAGTTACCGCATGTGCGATCCTACTTTACTCCGACGATTCCTATGGGTACATATTATAGAGCGACAATTTGATTTTATTACTTATCATCACATACCTAGGAGTTCTAATTATGTATCCGATGCTTATGCTAATTTCGTTTTAGATTGGCATTTGTCACTTAACTAAAGCAAAGAAAAAAATCTCGTCAATGTACACATTGTAATATAAGTAAAGCCAAAGAACCCTGTTTTATATATATTTCAAAAAATATGATCTTCATAGTACCAAATTGGGGCCAACACCCTCAATACACATATACAAAATCCATGACATCTACACTTGTGGCGATGGATGTGTGTCATGATAACAAACTACGACATTTGCGATATGCCGAAAAATTTTCACCCAAGCTCTGGGCACACCAAACACTTGTCGCTACATGGCCTCCGACAAATCCTCTACCTGAACCATCAGAATCCTATGTGTCAAATGAGACAAGTTTCCCTGCACGTTTTGAAGGATTTTTTCTGCTTCTCCTCCCACTGCCTCATCTCCTCAGTGCCTTTGATGATGTCATGGAAGCCAGTCTGGCCATCATGGACCTATTTATTCATCACACAAGTGTCTAGTTAGTACTTAAGCATCATCCAACAATATTTTTGTTTTACTATACAAGAATACAAAAAAATGAAATATTTAAAAACTTTGCATACCTATATCCCTGTAGGTGGTCCTTGTTGGTAGTGGCATGTCAGGATCCCCTCTGATGTCGATCCCTACATAGGGGTAGTCATCCAGAGAAATGATCTGTTGCCTCCACTAGAAAATAAATCATCGTTGTAGGGTGTGGGCACCCTATGTCCCCCCTGCCATCTCATTACCTCGGTCCACTGTGCCATGGCTGGATCACAAGGTCCTCTAGGAATGATCTCGAATCTAGGTCCCAAACCTAGAACCCGCTCGAAGAAAAAGCTACACAAGATAGAGGAAAACTCAAAGTTCCTCTTGTCACCCTATTTGCACTCTGTCAACTGGCTCTTCATATTAGCCAGTAGTGAGGTGCTTCAATCGTACACCATGGGTCTCAAACACTCTACATAATAGAACATGAGCGACCTTGATTCCTGGTGAAATGAAGTCGACCATGTGATCCTGGTCAAAATGAGGACAATAATCTTGAGGCTGAGATTTTTTATCACTCAGATGGGGAGTTGACTCCCAACCTTCTTAGTCCCTGCTATACAGTGAGCGTCTATGTACTCCTCTATCTTCGTACCGCTCCCAGCTCCCCGGGATTTGAGGTTCACCTTCTCACCTCGACGTGATAACCCATTCAAGAAATATATATCCTCGACTTCAATCCTCAATGGTTGCCCATCAAGGTTGAAGCTCTCACTATCTGGATCCCAGTAATCTACAAGAAACTGTAGCAACCTCACCTGGGCCCTCATCCTTTTGAGTGCCAAAAGTTTGTACAACCCACATATTTTCAAGGCCATTTGGGCCCTCGGATCTCGTTCCACAGCAACATCTACCTCCTCATGTTTCCTTTCCCTCCATTTTAGCACCATCCTGCTAGAGAAACATCAATTTTTGAGTTAGAAACCATAAAAAACCTTGTTTACGGACTTGTATGCAGGATGCAACATTCAAAGTCATGTATAGGGCTGAGTACACGCATCTTGTATTTTACACAGTCACATATAACCTTGCATATACGCGACCTGATGAGTGGTATCCCACATACACTAAAATTCCTAATTTGTGCCTCAATTAACTCAAATTTTGAAACCTAAATGAAAAATGTAATCACTATAAAGGAAGAGGAGGGGAAGAATAATTACCTAGTCCTGACGGTCTCTAATTCCATCACTCGATGCTCCTCCAATCACCAGTTGAAGATCGAAGTTTTCGCAAGGGATTCTTACGGTTTTTAGCATTATGTTGATTGTTCGTAACTACGGGCAGGTATTTTCTGTACCCAACATATAGGATAGGTATCCATTCCATCATGAAAATTTGCATTGTCCTATAACTGCCACTCATATGCCTTATTTAAAAACCCATTTGTTGCAACACAGAACCCTCCATCTGCTACAAGACATGTCATTATCAAATGGTAAAGACTTACCAAACATGGGTACCCTAGTTGGATCCTCTGCTCCATTTGGTGCCCATGCAGAGATTTTTTCATAGTACCAAGAGTCCCTTATAGTTAATACATGAATTTATGCTGAGCCTCATTTCTCACTCATAAACATGCTGACCTATACCTAGAGGACTCCCAACCGAGTTTGATTTAAGCTCTTTTCCGATTCATTTTCAAAAAGAGAAAAGATTGTTGAGTGAACTTGTCTCTTTCACACTCGTAAATTGTATTTGAAAGGACGTCTATTTGGTACAATTTTATCACCTTTTCACACCAAGTAGACTAAGATTATGAAAAAGGACATTTTTTGGCGTCAAGTTGTGATTGCATCTCATGCCCTTACTTGCAGTATTGAGCCTATAGTCGGTTCTCGATTTGCATTATAAACTGTTTTCCTTAGCAGTTTTGCATCCTTAACCAAGCAGAGCCTCATTTATATCCTTCGCAATTTGACACCCTATACCCAGGAGGGAACATTCCCCCAAGTGCCCATCTCCCACATGCACCTCCTTGCATTGAGAATATGTATGTTCCATTGCTAGAACTAGTTTTGCTTACTTGCGACACTCGTTTCCTCCTCTGTATCATAACATCCATTTGACTATGAAAAAAAAATACAAGCGAGAAGGGAGTATTATCTTCATTGGAAGTATTCGTGTCGCCTTTGAACATAGATTGAGTCCATTTGTGATCATAATTTTGGGTTTAGCATGGGCTTAGGAAGCTGAGCTCGTTACAGAGAGTTTTCTCCATCGAATGGTTACTCTTCCAGTCCCTATGGAGAGTTTGATTGATGCCTCTTGCATCTCATGGTTTTGTCATTGAGTCTATGTTGCCATAGTCTTCCATATGTCTCATGATATTGTTCAAAGGATGCCTATCAATCTTTGTTGGCCATTCCTCAAAACTCTTGACTTTTCATTTCAGACATACCCTTAGTTTGTCTCAGAATCACATGATGATGTAGTCCTATCATGCACCTTGGTCCTACTTTCATCATTGGCAGGTAACTTTGAACCCAACAATCGACATTTCATCATTGGTCATTGACTAGGTGGTTTCCCTTGTGTTTGACGACAATACATCTATTCACACATTGGGATTCGTGCAGTGTTTTGGATTCCATTAGCCTTATTGGTGGTTTCCTCACCTTTGTCAACAAGTTTCCTCATTGGATATTCAGAGGGTCTTTTTCATGTACCTCTTGCATTTGGCACACATGAAAGACGCATAGGTTCATCGGTTCATGAACATGTTCTTCGTTCGATTTCCTCCAAATCATGAAGCTCCTGCTTTGTACCTCGTGCTGAATGATGAGAGATGCCTTAATTCTCTCCTTTTAGTGGGTCTCCTTCCATCGAATTCAAATCATCTATTCTGGAAATGAGACCTAGAGTCCTATGAGTACCTTGAGGATTGCAGTCATTAGTGGCAAGTTCTATCACCATAGACAGTTGGGAATACATCAATGTCTCCTGATCGGTGGATTCTTCAAGTGTTTGACCCCGAATCCTTTATTCACACTTGTAAGAATGTACTTAGTGCCTTGATACCTACTTTCATCATAGGTAGGTTGTCTCGTGTTTGTTAATGGTATACCTCAATGACCGATAATCAAATGATGTCTCATTGTGTTCAACCTCAACTTGTTTATTCACATAAAGTGGACTTGCACCTTTGGCAGATTGTGTAGAAGACTTGAAGACATTAGTATGTGGCTGCAAATTTCCTAAGTTGTTGCTCCCTTTTCATTTGGACCAGTACCTATGTGACTTCAGTGATCATGGGAGATCATATTGTACTCCATTGTATACATATATCTTCATATTGATTTTGATACTGGTTGTACTAGGCCTTGTTCGTGACTATGATAGCCTTTGTCATGTAACCACACTTGTATTTTCCTATTCATGGCCACAGACGGTTGTTTGGTATATTTTCACATGGATCTGCAGTGTAATTCAAATTGGCATCCATGTATGCAAAGTCAGTACCGATTGTAATGAACAACTAGTTCTTCCAGTTGGTTCCTCATCACTCCACTTCTGGGTTTTTATAATGCATTTTGGCCATTGAGGATACTCCTCTGACCTCACACATTAGGGGGCATCTGTTATAGGAAGATTTTCCTCAGTCTATGCAATCTTGCACATAAGGCCTTTTTCCATTTCCCCATGTAGACTTTTAATCCATTTTTGCAAATCCCAGAGCTAAAAATACATTTTTTCCACATAAACACACCTTGCCTACTATACAACATGCGTATATGCAGGTTACACCACTACATCCTGCGTACATTGGGAAATGTGCCCAAAATTGGAAAATAGTGTCAGGTTTCCATGTCACGACAGGAGATCAATGATCCTTGGCCTTCCATATACTGGAAATATTCCAACTCGACCCTTTAGTTCCACTTGAAGGATATAAATGGGCCAATTCCGAGCTATGGAAAATAGGAGAAAGAATTCAACTTTGAGAGAAAAGTTACTATGGAGGAATTATTCACTTCACATTGAGTCTGCATCCCTTTTTCCTTTAAGTCTGAACACCGTGTTCAACCCCCAAGCTCTTCCCTTATTGAGTGAGAACTCCATTGTCTATCTTACATGAGCTTTCCGTTGGTGGAGGATTGAAGTGGTGGAGGCCCAACTGGAAGGAACTTAGTTTCTCGGTTCCGAACCGTGCCGACACGAAAGTCTGTAACTTATTCACTTCTGCTGATCATATCTTAATAGAAATACTCTTTTCTCGTCCAATCGATATCTTGCAAATATTTGAATTATTATTCCATGTGCGTATTTGTTATGAATGTTAATGGATTATGTTATTGAATGTGCTAACATAATATATTATCACCATATGCTTGCTTTGCTTGGTTTTTGAGAACTAGTTGCAGGTATATTTCTTTGATTCAAGTGATCAATGGTGGACTTCATCGAACATCTGGATGAGGTAGGCCTTTTATCTTGTCTTGCTAGCATATTTGTTTATATAGCATACTTGAGAATATAGTTGATTTCTGCAGTCATTTTTGTCTGTTGTGTTTTTCCCCTAGCCATAGAGAGATTTTCCTCGTAAAATTTGTATCGACACAAATAATACTGAAGCATTTCAAAGTTTGGGACATAAGAATCAACATTTTAAAAACATGGATTATAAATAATTCTAAAAATTTAGAAGTCTTGGTGATTAACATTATTGTCTGCAACAATGTCATTCAGTGTATCATTGTCAATGTTCATATGTTCTTTCAATTATTTAATATTATCATCATCCTCATCTTGACCTACATCATCTTCATCATCATTGAAATTTGACTATAGACCATCTATATTGTTACTAGATGTATTTGGATCATCATTTTCTATACCATCCATATTGTTGTCTTCCATAACATCATCTAACTTTGTATTTTTTTCTTCTTGTGCTAGAACATAACCATCTTCAACATCATCATGGATGTTAATTTCTTCGATGTTCTCTAATCCCTCTCTCTCATTTTGTTGGCCATCATTGTTTTTCTCAATATCCACTAATGAATCGCCAAATACATGCCTTAATCTGAGATCGTAATGTATGAGAAATATCCATTTCAGGTCAAACATATCTTCATAGAAAAATACCTACGCATGAACAACATACATATATTAGACGTATCTTATAACAATTTTATTGATTAATATACACATATATATTATCACAATAAATGATGAATTAATAGATTAATGATCACTGCCACTTCTTATTTGAGTTAAAGAAATACCTTCTCACAATGAATTGGTAGAACATAAGGCTCCTTATCCTCCGGTAGGAACCTCGAGGAATCTATAGAAAAAATCCACTATGGGTATCATGCCTTCATGTCCTCTCAAATGCTTCATGCCATCTACACTTAAAAATACAACATTTAAAAGTGTGGTAATCCAACTCAATAATTTCTTGGATTTTCCCAACATATTGTAGATTCCCTTCAATAATATTCTTATCTTTTCAACTTCCTCAACTGGATTGCTTGAAATCAACCATGATTCTGAAATCAAAGGATCGTCTCTTTACATCTACACTTTCTACACGATAATGTCTTCCATATGCCCACATTGTAGGATATTTCCTCTCATGTGAAATACTATTTATTTCAGTGAAAACAAATATAATGACAAATATTAAAATAATTAATAGTGTCAAAACTATAAGGAAACAACATTTTGTAAAATTCCAACTATACCTTTCTTTCACATCCTCTACACATGTTGATTTCATCTTCTGTTATGTTTGAATCTATACCTGCATCTTCTATTTGATTTTGAATTTGTTCAATAACCCATTTTTGTGTGCAATATTTTCCCCATTCCCCAAGTAGATCATTGGGAAGTGGAGTATTCCTTGGGTTGGATCTCTTAAACTATCTCCTTGCTTCTAACACTTCTTCTCTCTTTTTATCATACAAATCAATCCATTTGTTCATAAAGTCCATGTGGTACAAAATGAACTTGTTGAGTATAGCACTTTCGTTTACACCTATTACAAGTCAACATGTTTATTTCAAACTTCAAATGTTATGTTGTTAATTTGACAAATAAATTATAGAGAAAATTAATGATTGCAAGGAAAACAACCACAATGATCATGAATTTACTGACTAATTTCTACTTGAACACCATTATATTGTGTTTTTTCTCCATCAATAATATATGATGCTCGTTCTTCATCCCAGAAGCGTGGCCCATATTCAAAATCCTTACCAAGTAATTCACATAGGAATAAAAATGCTTCATTCAATACGTAACCTTCAACCATACAACCCTTTGGATGTGCATTTTTTCAAACATATGTTTTTAGATTTTTCATACACCTCTCAAAGAAAAACATCCATCTCGTTGATACGACACCCGCCAATTCAATTTCATCGACTAGGTGTATAAGTAAATGGACTTGTAGGTTCATGAAACATGTAGGGAAGTCCTTCTCAAATACACATACAAATTATGCAATTTCCTTCTTCTGTTTTGGTGCTTCACATTCATGGATCTCCTTGGAGGTCACCCACCTAATATAAGAATAGTAAATTAGTATTAACCTTTAGTGAAAAATTAAAATGGAATATAATATCTCTATGTCTCTCACACATAAACATTTCATACCACATACCTTGTAAATGTTGACAATTGACTTATGGAATTCCTTAAGTCAACGGTAAGACATGAATCCCCTCTAATTTCCAATGGCATGATATGCTATCAAACACATTTATCAAAGGTCATTAGTGAATATTCACACACAATAGAATATCAAAATTTATTTAGTACTTAATCAATGTTACTGATAAAACTTAAATGATGATATATAATACCTTCATTAAATTATGAAAATCATGTGTTTTAAATCCTGTGATATGTCCATCAACTGTAAAAGATTTACCCAATGATGACCCATATCTAGTAGGTGTCCTTATTGAATGGATGGCATTTTTTAGTTGGTCTAGCTCTTTTTTGTTTCAAAATCCATGGAGCTTATGCATATGTTTCATTTTCCCTGTTTGGCCACAAATGACTTCTATCAATTTTGGTATGCGAAAGAAAAATATCTCTCCTTGAAGATAACGTTTCCTTCTCTTTTCCTGATATATGTCGAAATATAGAATCTGGGAAATTTTTGAATATGTGCATAGGATCTAATAGGTGAGATATTAATATATCCTTCCAGTAAGGAAGCTCATAAAGTATGGATTTCCTTTTCATTCCTTCTAGCATATTAACTACACCATGTTCTAGTTCTTCAATTGAATCACCCTAGTCAAAAAAATCCTCCCAAGCTTTCAATTCAACATCTTCATACTTCTTAAGCCAATCACCTGGACCGATAATCATGGGAGGGCCTCTATTTTCAAATTTTCCATCAAATTCATTCTTCAGACGATTTCTAAACTTATGATCTGGTGGTAGAAAAACCTTGTTTTTTGCATAAATACATTTATGTAGATCGTTAGAATACCACCCTTGAAATTGATCTGCACATCTAGGACATGCATATATCCCCTTTTTTTGAATCCCTGCAATTCAATACGCAATGTTAATAACATCAAAATAATAGTATAAAAGTAAGTATGAAAGTTGGGATGAAAATAAATTATGAGTGTGAATACGTAAATATTTTTATCTTACCATAACATACACCAAGTCCTAGGAAATCATGAATAGTCCAACATATCACACCATACAACATGAAGGACCTATTTGATGGAGGACGTGATATGTCATACATTCTTATGCCTTTTCATAACAATTGCATCTCATCAATAAAAGGTACAATATAAACATCCATGTTTTTAACTTGATTTTTTCCTGGAACAATGAGAGTCAACATAAGGTTCTCTTTTGTAACACTCATCCATGGGGGAATATTGTATACTATCAATCCAACTGGCCAAACAATATAATTTTAGCTCAAGAAAGAGAATGGGCACACTCCATCAATTGCAAGACAAAACCTAATATTATGTGGTTCATCTTTGAATTTACTTGGCCATTTTACCTCTATGTGTTTCATTTCTTTGGAGTCAACTGAAATTCACATGAATCCATATTTACTCCTATTCTTTTCATGCCAATCCATCAATTGTGCAAGTGACTGGCAACAAAACATTCCTTGAACTCTAGGTATAATTTGCATGTGATGTAAAACATTCTTTGGAATTGCAGGACCTTGTACATCTGTATGATATCTCTTCTCTTTGCATACATGAAATTCTACCTTGTTTTGATATTCATCTCTGTATAAAATGCAATCAGTTTTACATGAATGATTTTTCTTATATTCAATCCCCAACTCAACCAACAACTGTGTGCTTCTCTGTAAGTTGATGGAAACACATTCTCTTCAAGGAATATTTTATTTTTTAGTGCCTTGTAAGATTTCCAGAGATTAAATCAATTGAATGCTTGACTTATGATGAACATGTTTGATATGTCAATATATAGTAGGACCGTTTATATACAATATATGGTTTATAACATCCCATTAAAGAAATATAAACGAAGTTTATGAATGTTTATGAATTATGTACACCAATTGACAATGCAAAGTAATAAATACATTTCAACTCACTTTAGTAGGGTAGTGAATCCTTTGTCTGACTAGCCAAATAGTGAATTGATTTCTAACAATATTAACGTGCATGCAAGTTTTGAGGTTCTACTTGCACTCGATTTGAACACGGGTATCTTCACAACTTTCTTGATTGAGTCTTTCAAGTTGTTATCATCAATATTACATTGGTGGTAATTACCCCTGCTATCATTGTTACTCTCAACCATATGATCATTATAATCATCATTGTTTCCATCCCCAAAGGAACATGTAAGAATTTCATTCAATCTTTCATGCACTGCATTTTCATTATCACCATCATCATTAAATCTATGTGGCATGTCATCAATGTATGCTAATCTCATTAGCTCTTCAAATTTATCAGCTGATAGTATGCTCTTCAATGTTTCTCTTTTCGCCCTGGTATGGTTTAAATGATGGTTTGGATCATCCTATCCAAATCTTGATAACCCAGTTTGATCTTGGGTATTAGTAGGTGTATCATCAATATCTTCTACCTATCAACAAACATAAGCATTGTTTAATGTTTGGAGACAATTGGATAAATCATAATTGTATCAATCTCAAAGAAATATAATCAAATATATCTTAA
>JASDQU010371153.1:42155-58255 GCA_032191745.1 Picea mariana | reverse complement strand
CAAATTCTATGTGGTGAATCAAGGGTCGAACCTCTCTACTGTGTGGCTCATGATTCTAGAGTTCTTGGTCCTTGTTAGGGTCCTACCATAACCTCTCTAATTAGGGGTACTTAGAATTTATCTAATTATTGTAAAAGGCCATGTTATTTGAATAAGGCCTACTTCGTAGTTGTCATGTGGTTAATTAATGAAAAAGGATAATATTTATGGAATAAGTTTTATTAGGTAGTCGGTACTCATTAATGTGGGATAGGTAGTGATTAGAGTTTGAGTAGCGAGAAATTATTTATAGAGGTAGAAATCTATGCAATGTTTTGTCAAATTATTATTGTATTGAAGGTATACTCATTTGAACGTTTAAGGTATACTAATTTGAAGGTATAAGGTATACTCATTTGAATCCCATAGTCGTCGTCCTGCTCGCGCGAGGGAGCAGTCCTTCACCTCTTGACGGGCAGTAATGGCGAGCTCTCATTTAATGGAGAGGGGATGGGAGCTATCCTACCATATTTATGGCTGGGCTTGGGCCTATGTTACGTGGTCATTGTGTGTTGCATGGCACCCCATCCGAGGTTGGGTAATCATTCTTGGCCAAGTCCAATTAACGGTCTGAGAGTTCAGATCGGGGCGAGGTTTGGGCATTCCAGTGGATCCGCTCTGTCATGGAAGCCACTCCTTCATTTTCTAGGCAAATAGCTACTTTGGTTGTGTCCCTTTTCATGTGTGAGGGGATGATGGTGAGACTAGGATGTAAGAGGGATCCAAAGTCTTCCAAGAGTCCAGAAAGTCTCCAAGTGGGGGAGACTTCCAGAGGGTGCTCTCCATGAAGAATTTTGGTTATGAGTTGGATGATGATCTGGGAATCCCCCTCTGTAATGATCTTGTTAAGTTGGTGGTATGTTGCTAGCTTGATTCCTCTTAGGAGGCTCCAGAGCTCAGCAGCGTTGTTTGTGTTGAAACTTAGATAGCCCACTGAGAAGTGAAGGATTTCTCTGTCTGTGTTCCTGAGGACTTCCCCAAAGCCAGTCGAGCCCAGATTTCCTTTTGATGCACCATAAAAATTTATTTTGACGAATCCTATTGGTGGGGGGGATGAGGTGCTTGGGCTGCTAGTTGACCGGTTGGCCATTGGGGTCTCGGTTGTGTCATCCAGATTGAGTTGCCAATTTTGGAGAATACATCGTTCACCCATACAGCACTTTAATTCCTCATGGGACCATAGCCATCTTTTAATTGTTTCTCGGATCAAATTCATGATTATTTCCCAAGTTGAAGTGGGGGGGGAAGCATTCGATCTAAAGATTATTTTGTTTCTTTCCTTCCAAATTTGCCAAAGGGTGAAGCCCAGTAGGAGTTGCCGGATGTGATCAAGAATTGGGTTCTAATAAGAGATCGAGTCCCAATTTTCTATAGTACCGATAATGTTGGTCCTGTTTCTGTTGGAGCAGTGCATTATTTGAGTTCCCAAATCCCAAATTGTCTGACTATAGTGGCATTGGTTGAAAAGGTTTTCCATCATTTCTTCTTGTTGCTGACAAAGTGAAGATGGAGGGACCTATGAAACCTCATTTTTTGATATTGTCCCAGGTGAGGATGCGGTTTTGGACATGAGCCATATAAAGATGGACACTTTAGGCCAGAGATTTGAGTTCCATATCTTACCCTATATGCTCTTATTGGCCTGATCCTGAAAGTTCCCCTGCAAGTAGTAGGATTCTTTGACCGAAAAATTGTTGGTTGTGGAGTGCCCCCATCTGAGAATGTTTGGGCCTTCCCTGATGAATATTTTCTATTGTTTTGCACAATCTCGCCAAGATTGTAGGTCCATTTCTTTTGGGAGGTGAAGTTCATGCGGTTCAGTTTTCCAAGTGCGCCATGGTTGGTTCCTGTCAGGCATTCTCCAAAGATCCTTAACCCATCTAAAGTTTTCAAGTTGCATTGATTGATGTAGGGGGGTGAGTTATTCAAGAGTGGCTAAAGGCAGTTGTTTTTGCCAAGAGTCCTTCCAGAACATTGCATGTTCCCCATCCCTAATTTCCCAAAAAGCATGCTTATGTATTAGTTGTCTGTTATGTCAGGCTGTGTTCCATATATTGGATCCCTGGATCTGATCGTTGAATCTGATTAGTTGCTCTTCTCGAGTGGCAGGTGCATATTTATTTTTTCAGATTTGTGCACAAAGCTCTGTAGGGTGCTTGAGCCATTGCCACCACAATTTTTCCCCCATAACTTGATTCAGTTTCCCTGGGTCCCTAAGCCCTAGTCCACCCAAATCTTTAGGTTTGCATATCTTATCCCAGCCAACCAAAGCCCACTTCTTATTAGGGTGGTGCCCATGCCATAATAAGTTGCATTGAATGTTCCTGATGGCTTGGATGATAGACTGTAGTGCTACTAAGGCAATGAAAAGGTAGGTTGGCAAGGCTTGAAGAACAGACTTGAGGAGCACCAATCTAGCCACAATATTGAGAGGTCTAAAGGTCCAGTTGTTGAGTCTCTTAGATATGGAGAGTAGCAGACTGTCCCAGGAGATGTTACGCGTGGGCGCTCCTGTGAGCGGGATGCCTAGATAATTGGACAGAAGGGAGCTCTTAGGTATACCCAAGAGGCGGGAGATATGGTTTTGGATGGCCACTGGGGTATTGAAAAAGTAAAGCTTAGATTTTTCAAGGTTTAGGGCCATCCTGAAGCATCAACAAAATCAGTGAGGATAGAATTGAGTTTCATGGCTTCTTGAGTTCTCAGAGTGTTCAGGAGGAGGGTGTCATCAACAAACTGGTTGTGCGAGGGGGCTAGTTGAATATTGTGCAAAGGAAGGCCTTTAAGGGAGCCTTCCAAAACAGAGGCCTTAAGGTAGCATCCTAGTCCTTCCACCATTAAAACAAAGAGGAAAGGAGAGGGGGGGTCTCCTTGGCAGATTCCTCTGGTAGGGGAGAAGGGCTAGGAGGGCACGTCATTGACTAGGATTGAGAAGAAGGATGAAGAAGTGAGCCTCATGATCCAATCTATCCAGTGGTTGTTGAAACCGAAAGCTTCCAGGAGGGAGCGCATGTACTTCCAACTGATTCTGTCAAAATCTTTAGAGAGGTTGAGTTTGATGAGCATACTTGGGTTCTTTGTCATCTTCAGTGAGTGAATAACCTCGTGTGCAAGGATGACACTGTCCATGATTTTCCATCCTTCCACATATCCCGCTTTCTCTATGGAGATGAAAAAAGGTAGAATTGGTTTGAGATGTGTGGTTATGACCTTAGTGATAATTTTGTAGATGACATTGCAGAGGATTATCGGTCTGTACTGTTTGGGGTGTGTGAACCTCTCTTCCTTTGGGATGAGCATGAGGAAAGTGGCATTAAGGGTTGAGAGGACTTGACCTGAGGTTCTAGATTCCTCAACCACCTGCCAGACTTCTTCTCTGATCATTTCCCAACAATAATGGAATAAGTCTGAAGTAAAGCCATCTGGACCAGGTGCTTTCCCTGGGGGAATTTCCTTGATAGCTTGATCGAATTCCTCTTGAGTGATGGGCCTCATTAGGGCTTCATTATGTTCTGGAGTTACTAGGGAGGGTATCTGTCTGGTGATTTTGTCGATTGTTGATGCTCTATCATCAATGGTTTTCGTTAAAAGGTCTTTGTAGTAATTGGTTAGTTCCTCATCAATTTTTTTGTGCTCCCTAATGGGATTACGCTGAGAGTCCTCCAGCTGAGTTATTAAGTTGATGTATCTATGGTGCACCATTGATCGGTGAAATAATTTGGTGTTCCTCTCACCCTCTTTGAGCCATTAAACCCTGGATTTCTGACGCCATAGTATTTCCTCCTGCTTTTTTCGTTCTTCCAATTCCATCTTAAGCTCCTCTTCTTCCTTCATTAACTTCGTAGTTGTGATGCCTGAAATGAATGTATTTTGCAGGGTTTCAAGTATGTTCTCAATTTCTTGCATTCTTTGAAGGATATTCACAAAGGTAGTTTTATTCCAATGCTTTATATGTGTCTTGAAATTTTTGAGTCACTGCTAAAATTTGTACATGCATGTACCATGTTCTATTTCTGCTTGATTCCACCAGGAATTTGAGAGCTAATGGAAGTCAAGGTGGGATAGCCAGAACTTCTCAAATCTAAAGGTTTTGAGTTTTGGTGTTGATCTTGCATCTAGACAGAGCGAGACGGGCCAGTGGTTTGAGCCTGCTTTTGGTAGAATGTTGGATTCTATGGCAGGATCTTCCAACAGCAGGGCTTTCGATATGAGGAAGCGATCTAGCTGGAAAGCTACCTGCTGATGTCCAGATCTGCGGTTGGACCAGGTGAAAATACCATTCTTGGTCTCTATGTCTATTATATTTAGTTGGTATATGAGGGTTCGGAACTTACCGTTGTCTTGATCAAGCCGTTCGGTGCCCCCAGTTTTCTCCTCCAACGAAAGGATCATGTTGAAGTCACCCCCTAGCAGCCAATTAGGCGAGCTCAGCAATGATTTGTTTCAAGAAGTTCTCTTTGTCCTGTGTGCTCTGAGGTCTATAAGAATTTATGATATCGCCTTCCTTGGTAGATCCTATGACTTTGAAGTGAGTTGTGATCGTACCTACAGTGGATAAGGGCTTATCTATGATAATTGTTGTGGGGTTCCATAATATCACCAGTCCCCCTGCCGCACCGTTGGAATCGGTGTGGAGGGAGTCACAACCTCTCCAACAACGTCAAAAGATGGTCTCTACTTCTGCTCCATCACATTTTGTCTCCTGCAACAGGAGAACATCTGGATTCTCAACACGTATGTAGTCTCGAAGAGTCCTCTTTTTGGATCTTCCATTGAGTCCTCTAATGTTCCAAGTTATGATCTTCATCATGATGAGTTGGGAGGTGGATGGAGGTATCCCTCCGAGAGTCGTTGAACCTGGCCTGGGTTGAGCATGAAGTTCCCTACTTCCTTGATGAGTTGGTGGGCGGATTTGTGCCCCCGTCTTTTATTTTCCCGTGGGGCGCGTTTTGATTTAGTGGTTGGGTCTAAGGATATACTTAGCTATGAAGTGGACCCTACGATGGAATCTATGAACACTTTGTGAACCTTTCTGAGTTGTTCCACAGGAATTGTGTGCATATCCTTCTGGTTGAGTGCTTCCTCCAGTTTTTCAAGGTCTATGTCAACCAGGTCTTGCTTGTCTAACTATATAAGAGTGTCTTTTTTTTCGTTCGGCTTGTCCCCTTAATGGTCTTCTTTGCCTTTGTCAGATTGATGTGAGGCTTGACCTTTTTCTTTCTCCGGACTGTTCATTTTGTGTGGATCTTGGACCTCTTCTTCTCCTAGTAGCTGGTTAAGAATGTCGTAGGATTTTTTGGTGGTTATTTTTGGAGTGTTGTATTTATTCTGATTCTGGGGCGGGTTTCGTTTCTGACCTATGATTGTGGTGAAGTTGTCTTTTTTCTTGCTCTCTCCAACTTTGGGGACCTAGGCATTCAGGGAGAAGTCCTGAAAGAGGTGGCCATGCTCGTGACATTTTCTGCAGCGGAAAGGAATGTGCTCATAGTCTATTATTTGGTTTTAGTCTTCATCCTAATACTCCAGAGTCACTAAGCCTGGTAGAGATTTTGAGATGTCCATGTAGGCACAGATCCTGGCATAAGAGGTGTATTTTCTTTGTTTTGTGGCTTCCGAATATTTGACATATCGTCCCACAGTATTTCTTATACCCATTAGTATTTCCTCCATCTAGAATTCCTGTGGAAAGGAATAGAACCTGATCCATACTGGGGCCATTGTAAAATCTTCCTTTTCTGGGCTGAAGCAGTCTATCCAGAACCGAAGGAATAGCCCTATCGAGTTATAGAAGTATGGCCCATTGTCAAAGATTATGTCCTTGTCTTCCAAGTTGTAGAGGATAATCGTAAAGAACCCTTTGGAGTTGAGTTGAAGTTCGTAGTCTCCCTTAGGGTTCCACCAATATTTGATCCATCGCAATAGATCTTGTTCTGAAGGCCAAAGCCCCAAGAACTTGCCTATTAGGGTGTGCTCTCTCATAAAATGAGTGTGTTCCCCTACCCTCGTTGAGCTTATGAGATATCTTGGAGTTTTTTCCGGTTAGGGAATGCATTTTCCTGGTTCCCATCCTCGAGATGCCTTTGGATGAGACGTACTTGGCTCGACATCCATTTCTTTGTCGATTCCCTACTCTTTGGTCAGGAGTTGTTCTCTCAAGTGTGGCAGTGGCTCAAAGGTGGATCGTTTGGATCTCATTCCATCTATATCGTTGGTTTCTATTTTCCTATACAAGGGGGGTTTCTCCCCCTTCTGGACTCATCCTGATACTTCAGTTGCGGGGTGTCAGTTCGTACCAGCACGAATCGTGCAATCGTTGCAGGGAATCGCTAAGGAGTCGCTAGGGTTTGAATCACTATGGAGTCATTAGCGGTTTGATATATAATCATTGATCTTAGTGGAAGTTAATCATCATCATCATCATCATCATCATATATAAGAAGGTATATGGAGTTTAACCTTTTTTTTTTTTAAGAAATAGTTAAATTTGTTAAAATTTTGTCTTAGCTTGTTTGTTGAATTTTTTTTTTTCGCTCGCGCTAGGGCTGCAGGTCGCTTCAGCGTGCCCCTGAGGCCTCTACGCCCTCCCAATCGAACTACGGCACCCTTTTAGACCATGGAAGCTCCCGGGGATCTCGATCCACCCCCAGAGGTTCTCACTTTCAGAACCATGGTTGCCGCTGGTCCTAAGCTTCCGCCCACAGCGACCCAGCAAAAGTTTGTAAGGAAAATGGAATCAATCCCCATGGTGGCCCTGCCGGAAGAAGAAACTTGTAAAGCGGCCTTGAACCTGGCCGAGAGAGGTCTCATAGGTCAATTTACGGGCCTCTGGCCTTCTCCCAAATTAGTGGAAGAGTGGACTCAAAGGAACTAGAAGCCACTGATCAAAGAGGGAGTCAAAAGCTTCTTCGTAGGAAAGGGTTTCTTTGTGTTCGTCTTCGAGAACCCGGATGACAGAGGAGTAATCTTCAGAAATGGGCCATACTTTATGGGACCTCAAGGTCTTTATCTAAACAAATGGACTCCCGATTTCAACCCCACCCAAGACGTTCCCTCTGTTGTTCTGGTTTGGGTCAGGATCCCTCATCTACCTCTCCACTGCTGGAATCAAAAATCCCTCCAAATTATTGGTAACGCGTTGGGAAAATACATAGACCATGTTGCAATAAAGGATCAGTATTCTTGCGCTCATATCTGTGTAGAAGTGGGTTTAGAAGAGGGGCTTTCGGAAGCAATCAATCTCACCGTAGCGGGGTGGACGCATGTCCAGGAGCTGGATTACGAACAGCTACCTTTTAAATGCAGACATTGTCACGAACACGGACACTTTGCAAAGCATTGCAAGAAGAAAGCCTAGGAACAAGTAGACAAACAAAATGGGGAACAATGGACTCTAGTTCAAAAAAATGCAAACACAAAAAAAGGAAAAGGTAAAGGCCATATGATCGAAGGTCCCAGCAGCTCTAGAAACGGCCAAGAAACGGACGCAACTCCAAATGGGACATAAAGTGCTCAGATCAATCAAGCAAAACTAACCGAGGAGAATGAGGAACAGGCAGACACACCACCTTCAAACAAAGAGGGAGGGGAAGCAAAACAGATTGAAGTCAATCAAGGCAGCCCCTCCAACCCTTCATACGTAGAAATCGCTAAGAAAAAACCAGAGGAAAGCTCAGGTTCTTCAGAGGATGAAACCTTTGAGCGTCCTTCAAAATAAGCAGGAAGGAAATCCCATAAAGAAAAGAGGGAGGAGGAGGCAGAAAGGTACAAAACACAAGGAAGTCAGTCTACAATAGAAATGTCTATTGGGCGAAATATCAGACCAAGGCCTTCCAAGGGAGGTCCCAATCCCCCCCCCCTCAAGTAAATAATGAAACTCATCTCTTGGAACTGTAGAGGACTGGGGAATCCCTCCAAAATAAAAGCAGTCAAGGACCTTTTGAAAGCAGATCCCTCAGATATTCTCATGCTCTAGGAGACCAAAATAGAAGGGAAAGCCCTTCTAGAGATCAGTAGATCAAAGTGGAACAAAAGATCAGGCAAAGCAGTTAATTCAAGGGGGACCTCCGGAGGGCTGGAAACTCTTTGGACCGAAGACATATTTCACCTGAACAAGCATTACGAAACCCAGCATTGGATCTTCACGGAACTGAAGCACAATGCAAGTAAGTTGTCTATCTCTCTTTTCAATCTTTATGTACCTGTATCCTACGCTGAAAAATGAGAATGTTGGAACTCTCTCTCGACCTATTTAGAGGAGAACTCTTCCAGCAATATCATCATAGCTGGGGATCTTAACATTGTAAGGAAAGAAAAAGAGAAGAGGGGAGGATCCAACAACAGAGACCCCATGCTGGTCAAGGTAGAGGAGATCACGCAGTCTTGGGATCTTTTAGACTTCAACCCCATTCAAGGCATGTATACTTGGACCAATAACAGGGTGGGACCTGACCATATTTATGCCCGTTTAGACTGATTTCTGGTGCAAAGCTCAATAATGATGAGCAAAAATATCATCATCACCAAAATTCTGCCTAAACTTACCTCAAACCATAAGCCAATACAGCTGCTCCTGGAAGAAGAAGAAGACCTGGGCCCTATTCTGTTCTGATTCATCCCTTTATGGATTGAGAGAGATGGTTTTTTAGAGATAGTAAAAGTAGCATGGGCCAATTCCGTCTCTGGATCTTCAAGCTATGTTTGGGACAAAAAGTTGAAAGCCACAAAACAAGCATTGAAGGACTGGATAAAGAAACTAGCCCCTACCCCTACCGATCAAAGAAGAGAAGCAATGCAGTCACTGCAAACCCTGCAAATAGTTATGGAAAGCAAAGATATTACAACAAAGTTGCTGGAAAAAGAAATAAAAGTGCAACGAACCACATATCAATCTTTTCGAAGGGAGGAAGAATACTGGAGACTTAAATCCAGAAGTCTCTGGCTGAAGGTTGGGGACAGGAACACCTCCTATTTTCATCGGCAATACAAAGCAAGATTGTCCAGGAATCATATAGCAGAAATAAAAACAGTGGATGGCCAAGTATGCAAAGGTTTCAACCAAGTCAAAGCGGTCGCAGAATCCCATTTCATGAATTTATACAGAGAAGATATTCAAAGTAATGATGAGGAAGTTGTTGACCTTCTCTCAAATATCCCTTCCCTCATCAGTCCAGAAGACAACGAATTACTCTGTCGACCAACTACTGAGGAAGAAATCATTAACGTAATCTGGTCCATGGAGGCAGATAAGGCACCTGGGCCTGATGGATTCACAATCCACTTTTACAAATCTTGCTAGCATATTATCAAGGATGACCTCCATAAAATGATAAGCGGGTGCATGAAAAAAGTAAGGTTGGTGGAGGAACCAACTCCACATACCTCACATTAATCCCTAAAGACTCCAACCCTGAAACATTTGCAAGATTCAAACCCATTTCATTGTGTAATGCATCCTATAAGATCCTGGCAAAACTATTAGCAAACCGGATCAAGTCGTTGCTAAAAAGACTGATCTCCAGTTCTCAAGGCGGATTTGTCGAGGGTAGGCATATACTGGATAACATAATTCAAGTTCAGGAGACTATACACACAAGCATATACCGGAACGAGAAAGGAATGTTGATAAAATTAGATATGGTGAACGTGTTTGACAGAGTTAATCACTCGTTCCTATGCAAGGTTCTCCACTCCTTCGGCTTCTCGTCTCACTTTGTTCAGATTATTAAAGCCTGCATTGACAAACCATGAATCACCCCTTTAGTCAAAGGCCATCCAACCAAATTTTTCCAAGCTCAGAGAGGCATCAGGCAGGGATGCCCTCTCTCCCCCTTCCTGTACATAATAATGGCGGACTCTCTCAACCGAAAGCTTATTGCAGAAAGGATAGCTGGCAACATACCAAGCCTCAAATCGTCCAATGGAGCAGAACCTCTAAACCACGCGCTCTTTGCAGACGACTCCCTTCTTCTCGGGGGAGCCTCCATTAGAATAGCCAAATCCTTTGACTTGGTCCTCAGAAATTATTGCAGAATCTCGGGAGCTCTAGTCAATGAGAGCGAAAGTGAATTTTTCAGCTGGAATTTAAGCCAGCCCGAACTCACAGGTATCACTGCCATCTTCGGGTTCAAAGGCCACGCAAATTGGGACAGGATTAAGTATCTTGGACTTCCTATCATCTCTGGTGGCAATAAAAGATCGCTATGGAGCGACCTTATATCTAAAATCAAAGCTAAAATCGTTGCATGGGGAGGCTACTGGTTGACTAAGGGAGGCAAAGTCATATTAATTAAATCTGTGTTGTATGTGCTTCCTATATACCAGGTAGCTTTCCTCCTAGCACCCCGATCCATGATGGAGCAGATCTCTAAGCTCCTCGGATATTTCTTGTGGCAGGGAGGGAAGGGAAACGAGAATAAAATTCATCTGGTGAACTGGGACATGGTTAAAAAACCCACGGCAGAGGGCGGATTGCAAATCAGGGACCCTACACTTGCCAATCTAACGTTAGGAGGAAAGATATTGTGGACGTTGATTCATGAGCTAGCGCATCCGGTGAGTGCTACTCTGCGAGCTAAATACAGGGTCAATAACTCTCTTAGCAACCTCCAATGTGATAGCTCAGCAAATTGTACGCAGGTGTGGAAATTGTGCTGCAAAAGCAGCAAGTTTTTCAAAAACTCGGTCTATAGAATCCCTGGCAATGGCAAACGCACGCTCTTGTGGATGGATAGCATCATGGGGAGAGAACCTTTGGCTGAAAATGCTGACATAGCAGATCTCATAGACTGGATGGAGAGAGCAGGAGTAAACAGCCTATATGATCTCTCGAAATGGGATCAGTGTGGAGACTGGGCAGGATGGGATTTCCACGGAGTCCCATCTTGATTATCTCTGCAGCAATCCATGCTCGAAGATCTGCTGGAGGACGCTGCCCCTGTCAACAGAACCATGAAAGACAGATGTGGATGGGGCCAGACAGGTGTATACACCACAGCGGCAGGATATAGAGCTTTGCAGGCATCAAGAAACAGCAGCCAAACTCTGGCCTTCTGGAAAAGCGTCTGGGACCCTCTAGCCATACCAAAAGTGAACTTCTTCTTCTGGACCCTGGTGCACAATAAACTTCTTACAGGAGATAATTTGGAGAAAAGGAACATAGTGGGGCCACACAAATGCGTGTTATGCTACAATAATTTCGAAACAACTCACCACCTTTTCATGGACTGCACTTTTGCCAAAGAGGTTTGGGGCCTCTTTCTTCAGGATTTTCAGATTACAATTCCTCCTCAGAATTCTGTTGTGGAACTATTCTCCTCTTGGAGTCTTATCTACCCCCAGCGAATACCCTCTAAAACTTTTTGGAGCAAAATATGGACAACGATACCCAAATATGTTTGTTGGCAGCTTTGGTTGACACGCAATCAGTTGATATTCAAAGAAGAGTGGCACTCTCCGTTGCAAGTAGCTGCAAAAGCTAAATCCTTCCTTTTGGAAGCGGCCCAACAGCAGTATGTTAAAGAGGCTCCATCGTTACTGCCCGAGGAAAAGAGGTGGCTAATCCCTCTTGTGCCATTTACGAGCAAGCAACTCATTTCCCCAAAAACAGTCAATCAGGAATGGCGAATAAGAGATGATGATGACAAATTCCAGTCATGGTGGAGGTCTAAAAATTAACCACAATTTTCTTTGATGGGGCGTCCAAAGGAAACCCCGGTGCAGCCGACGCTAGGGGGGTCATATACTCCCCGGATGGGTCTACAAAAGATTGTTTCTGCTGGGGATTAGGTCAGAAATCCAACAATCAAGCTGAGATGCTAGGGCTTACCAAAGCTTGCCTTATCGCCAGAGAAAAAGGAGTCAAAGACCTTCAAGTTTTTGGAGACTCAGAGATAATAATAAAAAACTTAAACACGGAGGCACGGTTCAGCAATGCCAGTCTAAACAAAGTCTTGGACAAACTGAAGAGAGTCCTCCTAGACTTCAACTCGTGCAAGTTTTACCATATTTTAAGAAAGTCAAACAGTGAAGCTGACCAGATGGCGAACAAAGGCAGCACACTCATGAAAGGATTGCTAATTGTAAACAACGAAAGTTACGTTCAAATTCACTAAAAATGCTGTAAACCAAAAGCAGCTTGAAAATTGCATTGTAATAGGGGTCGCCTCGGCAAAGACCCATTTTCTCTCCAGATAAATAAATCCCATACCCGTTTCAGTTAAAAAAAAAAAATTGTTTTAGCTTATTAAAAAATGATTAACTTTATTGAAATTTTTTTATTATTAATTAGTATAAGATTGTTTAAAATGATCTTTAAAATTTTAAATAATTTTTTCTTTATATGTACACATTTACTTAATATTTTAAAATTATGCATAAAAAATAGTTGATTATTTAATAATTAAATTATAATGAAAACAAAAATCTTTAAATAATCAAATTTAATCAAGTTAAGGGGGTCTCATACACCAATTTGGTACCGTGACCTTAAAAATAGATTATTATTATTATTATTATAAATTTAAATTTAAAATTAAATCTAATTTACTTAATATTTTTAAAATATATATTAAATAATTAATTAGTTAATAATTTTATTTAAAACTAAATCCAATTTACTTAATGTTTTTAAAGTATATATAAAATAGTCTCACAAGTGTAGGACAGTCGGAGTGTGTTGTTAAGGCACTCCATGATGTTAAAGTCAAAAGTTTGAAAGCTATGAGGACAAAAAATCCAACCATGTTAAGGATTGATGTGGCTCGGGTCACAAACAAACTAGCAAACAAAACAAATATATATATATATATAATAATTATTTATTTCATAATTAAATTTAAAATTAAATTCAATTTACTATTTAAATATATAAAAAATAATTATTATTTAATAATTAAACTGTAATGAACAAAAATTTATTTAAACAATCATATCTACCCTTAACTTATATTAATTACTATAAATTTAAAATAAAATCTAATCTTAACTTATATTAATTATTATAAACTTAAATTCAAAATTAAAATGTAGCCTCCTCAAACCAGAAATCTAACCTAACTCTGCCTTTGATTAGTTATTAGATCTTTAAAATTAAATCTAAGAAGCGTAGTCTTACGAAAAAAAATGAATGGGGGTTTATTGTTTGCAAATTTCTATTGCTTCCACTTCAACTTATATCCGTATGTGGTTATTGTTTACATAATCCTCCCTGACTTATTGTGTTCATATGTTATGGTTTGTACGTGTTGTTTCGATAATGTTTAATCTATTATTAGTCCCTGTCGTAGGCATAGAGGGACTATAGCGATCGATAAATCATTGACTTCATATTACTTTGTCCTTTGACCACAAATATTTCCATATTATCTATTGTTGGAACCAGGGAACTGAAAACATCGATTTTTATATTAAAAAAAGTACCATATTTGTCATGATCTGATTGGACAAGGGATTGGAGGTCTTATTGGAGGCTTTGTTATTCTCAATGTTATATATGTTGGCATATCCAAAGTATTTGATCGTATATGGTCTTTATGAATCATATATTTGTTATGCATTCGTCGAAGGTAGATTAATGCTAGCATTAATCCAAATGTTTGGTTTAGCATTTTATGCTAGGTAAATTTATGGCAATGTTTGATATGGTGGCATATCCAAAGTTTGGCCTTCTAATACATTCTCTGGTGTTCGAACTATTGTTACAAAAAAATATAATATTTTTTTGGGGATACGTCAGAGATCTGCCACATTGCATATTTTTGTTACATGTTTAGAGAGAATTTATGATAGACTTAAATGTTCACCTAACAAGCTTGGTAGCGTTGAAGGTTTACTTAACAGGCTTGTTACAATACATTTTTTCCGTTTTTTAAATTTATATGTTTCAGCGGCATCGCTGGTTTACTGGTTCATGCTTGTTTTTTGCATCTCCATTGATTTCTTATTTGCATGTTGTTGTTGTTCTTGCTTGCATGTTCGTGTTGTTACAGTTTACACATTTGGGTTTCTGCAATTGTGATTGGAACTGTGTCGGCCTCAAACTATATTTCATAGTTGGCGATGTTTTTTCCATGGATTATGTGTTACTACGGTTTCATAGTTATGAGAGTAGGTTTTGTTGTGTGAGTGATATAGTTGTTCTCTTCCTTTTGTTTTGCTCTTGTAAACTGTGTTTCTGGCTCAGTTTAGCGAGTTGACAATTTTTCGGGTTCAGAAAAATTAAAACCATTTGTCGCTCCACTCCATCCCCGCTACCTTATGCCCTTCCCAATAGACATTAATTATGCTTTCAAAAGTCAGAACCGACCAAACAAGTACGAAAAAACAAGCTTTAATAACTGGAAAGGTCAAGGACATCTCCCATTAAAATGAATAGACAGGCGAATATTATTGGATCTGGTAAATTCTATTGCCTCCTTTTTGAATTTGCAAAAATAATTTTTTTCTTTTTTTTCTTGTTTGCCCTCTTTTAGTTTTCTTAAAAGCTTCAGCATAGTCCACGAACGTGTCACCCATAGAGGCCTTCACGTCATGTCCCTCTTTAATATTGTGCATATCTTAGATGTGAGATTTGAGAATCTACTCGGATATGGGAATTTTAATATGTGATATTAGTCACTACTCAACGTACATATTTGAAAAGATTGGCATTAATAAGCGAAAATATTGATAACATATGTCATTAAAAAGAATTAACACAAAATCTATGGAAGATTATCCAGCGTTACTTTTAAATACTTATTGCCATTTCTTTCTATCATCAAAGAGTTGCGCTTTGGGGTGCCTATGTTCTAATGTTCCTAGTCATGGACATGTAAGACAACTTAGAGATGCGATTGAGGCCCGGATGAAAGAAGAGAGACTAGTTTTACGTGACGTGAGATTTGAGTAAAAAAAAACCTTGGTTATAGAAGAGAAAGTCAGAGAGGAGGGAAAAAAAAGAGCAAGTATGTTTTGGTTGGTGTTTTCCCTGTGTTCGATGCTTTGGTTGGTTGAAAAGACTGCTTGGAGATTTGTTTGTTGAACTTCTTTGTTTTATTGTTGGGAGTTGTAATGGATTTTCAGGTCACGTGCAAAATAGTTCTTCGTTGAAATATATAGCTTCTTCCAACAACACAGATTTGGCAAGTGTATCGAATTCTGCAGATCCCACAAGATTTTGTCTTCCTCGGGGGCGACACATTTACAGTGGCTTGCATAATGGCCTGTCATGTTCGTAAATGACGTGAAATATTACTCCATTTTCGAATGCAACCAGAAACGGGTAACAGAAACTGTATGGGTGGATAAAACAACATATTATCGCTACAAAAGTTTCTGATGCGATTTGCAACATTTGATACACTTTCCAGACCTATGGTGATGCGTTCTGCAGCATTTGATGCACTTTCCAGATCTTTGATGCCCAAAAAAGTTATGTACCTCAATAGATTTTCATTTTTTAGTTGGGTTGGATGTTTCTTCCAATTTATTGTAATAAAGCAAAGAAGTTCAACATACAAATTTTCAGGCAAGATTTTCAACCAAATAGATGATCGAATACAGGGAGAATACTAGTCACAACATACTTGAATTTTTTTCCCCTGCCATAGCTATGGTGACATAAAACGACTCCCTCCACTTTGAAATTGGCCTGAATCGCATTTCTAAGTTGTCTTGGATGTCAAGGGTCAAGAACATTGCAAGGAAAGCACCTTGAACTCCAAGTTTTCGATGGCAGAGGAAAATTACAACTTGACAAAGAATGGAATGTTGAATAACCAGCGATTGCAAGCAGGCCATATCTGGAAGAGACAAGGTGTTCAAAAAACTAGGATAGATGTAGTTGGCAACACCGATTAAGCAGAAAACCCGAAATTGATATTGAACTCGTTTTTTACAAATAAAGGGTTTGAACGTCAAGAAAACTGTCAAGAAGCTC
The DNA here is from genome assembly GCA_032191745.1 of Picea mariana. NCBI lineage: Eukaryota > Viridiplantae > Streptophyta > Pinopsida > Pinales > Pinaceae > Picea > Picea mariana. Next base: position 42,300 of record JASDQU010371153.1, on the reverse strand, counting down.
CATCAATGTACATATTTTTTATTGGTCGGTGGCAGGCGAAATTGCAATCGTTGTGGAAAATAGCCTCAGCTGTATTTTGTAACCCATCTTATTTGGATATAGAATAATTCTGCTTTATTTTTTAATAGTATTTTCCAATATCTGG
>JASDQU010371153.1:21744-42105 GCA_032191745.1 Picea mariana | reverse complement strand
AAAAAAAAAAAAAAAAAAAAAAAATGAATGGGGGTTTATTGTTTGCAAATTTCTATTGCTTCCACTTCAACTTATATCCATATATGGTTATTGTTTGCATAATCCTCCCTGACTTATTGTGTTCATATGTTATGGTTTGTACATGTTGTTTCGATAATGTTTAATCTATTATTAGTCCCTGTTGTAGGCATAGAGGGACTATAGCGATCGATAAATCATTGACTTCATATTACTTTGTCCTTTGACCACAAATATTTCCATATTATCTATTGTTGGAACCAGGGAACTAAAAACATCGATTTTTATATTAAAAAAAGTACCATATTTGTCATGATCTGATTGGACAAGGGATCAGAGGTCTTATTGTCGGCTTTGCTATTCCCAATGTTATATATGTTGGCATATCCAAAGTATTTGATCGTATATGGTCTTTATGAATCATATATTTGTTATGCATTCGTCGAAGGTAGATTAATGCTAGCATTAATCCGAATGTTTGGTTTAGCATTTTATGCTAGGTAAATTTATGGCAATGTTTGATATGGTGGTATATCCAAAGTTTGGCCTTCCAATACATTCTCTGGTGTTCGAACTATTGTTACAAAAAAATATAATATTTTTTTGGGGATACGTCAGAGATCTGCCACATTGTATTTTTTTGTTACATGTTTAGAGAGCATTTATGATAGACTTAAATGTTCACCTAACAAGCTTGGTAGCGTTGAATGCTTACTTAACAGGCTTGTTACAATACATTTTTTCCGTTTTTTAAATTTATATGTTTCAACGACATTGCTGGTTTACTGGTTCATGCTTGTTTTTTGCATCTCCACTGATTTCTTATTTGCATGTTGTTGTTGTTCTTGCTTGCATGTTCGTGTTGTTACAGTTTGCACATTTGGGTTTCTGCAATCGTGATTGGAGTTGTGTCGGCCTCAAACTATATTTCATAGTTGGCGATGTTTTTTCCATGAATTATGTGTTACTACGGTTTCATAGTTATGAGAGTAGGTTTTGTTGTGTGAGCGATATAGTTGTTCTCTTCCTTTTGATTTTCTCTTGTAAACTGTGTTTCTGGATCAGTTTAGCGAGTTGACAATTTTCTGGGTTCAAAAAAATTAAAACCATTTGTCGCTCCCCTCCATCCCCGCTACCTTATGCCCTTCCCAATAGACATTAATTATGCTTTCAAAAGTCAGAACCGATCAAACAGGTACGAAAAAACAAGCTTTAATAACTGGAAAGGTCAAGGACATCTCCCATTAAAATGAATAGATAGGCGAATATTATTGGATCTGCTAAATTCTATTGCCTCCTTTTTGAATTTGCAAAAATAATTTTTTTCTTTTTTTTCTTGTTTGCACTCTTTTAGTTTTCTTAAAAGCTTCAACATAGTCCACGAACGTGTCACCCATAGAGGCCTTCACGTCATGTCCCTCTTTAATATTGTGCATATCTTAGATGTGAAATTTGAGAATCTGCTCGAATATGGGAATTTTAATATGTGCTATTAGTCACTATTCAACGTACATATTTGAAAAGATTGGCATTAATAAGCGAAAATATCGATAACATATGTCATTAAAATGAATTAACACAAAATCTATGGAAGATCATCTAGCATTGCTTTTAAATACTTATTGCCATTTCTTTCTATCATCAAAGAGTTGCGCTTTAGGGTGCCTCTGTTCTACTGTTCCTAGTCATGGACATGTAAGACAACTTAGAGATGCGATTGAGGCCCGGATGAAAGAAGAGAGACTGGTTTTACGTGACGTGAGCTTTGAGTAAAAAAAAAACTCAGTTATAGAAGAGAAAGTCAGAGAGGAGGAAAAGAAAAGAACAAGTATGTTCTGGTTGGTGTTTTCCCTGTGTTCGATGCTTTGGTTGGTTGAAAATACTGCTTGGAGATTTGTTTGTTGAACTTCTTTGTTTTCTTGTTGGGATTTGTAATGGATTTTCAGGTCACGTGCAAAATAGTTCTTCGTTGAAGTATATAGCTTCTTCCAACAACACAGATTTGGCAAGTGTATCGAATTCTGCAGATCCCATAAGATTTTGTCTTCCTCGGGGGCGGTGCATTTACAGTGGCTTGCATAATGGCCCGTCATGTTCGTAAATGACGTGAAATATTACTCCATTTTCGAATGCAACTAGAGACAAGTAACAGAAACTGTATGGGTGGATAAAACAACATATTATCGCTACAAAAGTTTCTGATGCGATCTGCAACATTTGATACACTTTCCAGACCTATGGTGATGCGTTCTGCAGCATTTGATGCACTTTCCAGATCTTTGATGCCCGAAAAAGTTATGTACCTCAACAGATTTTCATTTTTCAGCTGGGTTGGACGTTTCTTCCAATTTACTGTAATAAAGCAAAGAAGTTCAACATACAAATTTTCAGGCAAGATTTTCAACCAAATAGATGATCGAATACAAGGAGAATACCAGTCACAACATACTTGAATTTTTTTCCCCTTCCATAGCTATGGTGACATAAAACGACTCCCTCCACTTTGAAATTGGCCTGAATCGCATTTCTAAGTTGTCTTGGATGTCAAGGGTCAGGAACATTGCAAGGAAAGCACCTTGAACCCCAAGTTTTCGACGGCAGAGGAAAATTACTACTTGACAAAGAATGGAATGTTGAATAACCAGCAATTACAAGCAGGCCATATCTAGAAGAGACAAGGTGTTCAAAAAACTGGGATAGATGTAGTTGGCAACACCGATTAAGTAGAAAACCCAGAATTGATATTGAACTCGTTTTTTACAAATAAAGGGTTTGAACATCAAGAAAACTGTCAAGAAGCTTCATCAATGTACATATTTTGTATTGGTCGGTGGCAGGCAAAATCGCAATCGTTGTGGAAAATAGCCTCAGCTGTATTTTGTAACCCATCTTATTTGGATATAGAATAATTCTGCTTTATTTTTTAATAGTATTTTCCAATCTCTGGTGTTTGTTTTAATTTTATTTTGTGCCTTCTTCCCTTGTGTCGTTAAACATGGACGACAAGCTTTTCTTTCTGTTGCCCACTACTTCAATTTAAATAAAGCCTGCTCTATTCGTTGCTTACATTTTACATTTAAGAACAATTTTTCATAAGCCATACTTATGTGGCGTCGGTCTTGTTTTTAAAGAAATAAATTGGTGGAGTCGTCATGTTTCCATTCTTCAGGTCCTGTAAATAGAATGAATTAATGATTTGCAACAAGGCAGCTTCTTCTATTTGATAATATCCGTGCATATATACTAATATCATTACTATTGGAATAAATACAAAAACTTCCTCTTCTGCAAAGCTTAAGAAATTATGTTTGTGTTTGCGCTATTAAAGAACTATGTTCCATGTTCCTTCATATACATCTTGCAGCCAAAGAGCTTCTGTGCTCTGCAATTTATGCTTTAACTACTGATAACTCACTTGGCATTCGAAAAGCTTGGCATTAATAAAGGAACGGCTGAAGTTGTCTTAATTACTTAAATGACACCAAATTTTGATTACATTTAATTTAATTTAAATATTGATGTTTATGGAAAGTTGGCATTTGCTCATGTCATTGCAAGAAATACAAGATGAATAGATGATAAAGAGTTTATCTCATTGAAACCACAATGCAAATTCATGTTTCTTGTTGCGCTGTGTACATCTTACAGTCAAAATTTTCGTGGTTTCAACGAAATTTGCGAACCGAAGAGCATCCTGCAAATTGGGAGATCATTTGCATTTGAAACAGAAACAATCCATTAATATATATTAGTATGAATACTATTCAAATAAATATGAAACCTTTCTCCATTAATACCATATTAGTATGAATACTATTGAAATAGATATCAAACCCTTCTCTTGACCAATACTTAGCCTGTTATCTAGCCACCAGGCCCCGGGTTCATGGTACCCAGCACCTATGTTCCATGTTTCGTCATATACATCTTGCAGCCAAAGAACTTCAGTGATCTGCATTTTATTCTTTAACTAGTGAGAACCCAGCAAGGGTTCGAAAACATTGCCATTAATAAATGGAGAAAAAAGGTTTTTTTATTGTCAGATACTTATCCCTTTTCCCCTTTTCCTTATCCCGTTCATTATGGCTTTCTGGTTTTATACTTAGTCATCTTTGTATGATGGGAGCTTGTAGGGTTCACAGGCTGGCATATCTTCATTTCCATATGTATCTTCACATGACAAATCCAGTCGACCGTTGTTCCTTTGCACACCTAGGAAATTTTATGGTAGTGGTTACCGGGTTGGCGCATACAAACTGGCCTTTTCTTCTTCCCGCTCGTTATCTCTTTCTGGATATACACTTAGTCGCCTTTCTATGGTATCTGGTTCCAGATTTGGTGGGTTGGCATGTCCTCATCTCTATCTATATCCTCACACGATGGATCTGGTCGACCATTGTTCCTTTCCATACTTAGCCAATTTTATGGTCTCTACTGCGGGGTCGACGCTTATGAACCCGGTTGTTTATCGTTCTGTTATATACATATTGCACTCAAAACATCTGTGATCTACAATTCCAATATAGGTTCCTCATATACATTAACTTCGTTCAAAGTATTTTTTGTTGCTTTCCATCCTTAGCAACTTCGCGTCCTTCCTGATATACATCAACAATGCTCTTACTGGTGACAATTGGACACAGTGGTACGAAACATAGTTCTGTGATCTGCAATTTATGCCTTAATTGGTGAGAACTCGGCAGGGGTTCGAAAAAAAAATCATTAATAATCAAACACTAGATGTTCTTCTGCGAGATACTTAGTCGTTTTTCCCTTGTCTTGTTCCCCTGTATTATCGCTTTCTAGTTATATACTTAGTCGTGTTTCTATGATCATGGGTTCCAACGTTAGCGTGTTGACATATCTTCATCTCCATCTATATCCTCGCATGGAGAATTGGACCGCCCGTTGTTCCTTTTCATACTTAGTGAATTTTATGCCCACAGTTGTCGAGTTGTCGCAATTGAAGTCTACTACTTTTTGTTCCGTGATATACATCTTCCACTCAAAATTTGTGTAGTCTACAATTCCGCTGTGGATTCCTCCATCCTTTTTCCATTTTTTTCTTCCTGTGTATTATGGGACTATAAAGTATGGACATGATATTTTATAGAGCATGTATGGATTGCGCATTCCATACCTAGCCACATTTTGGATCTCGGGTTCTCGGGCAGGTGGGCTCAAAATTGGGCATCCATTGTTCTGTGCCCTGCAAACAGCACCCAAAATTCTGTGATATACAAATTGACAAGCGGACCTGCAGACTGGCTAACTGAACATTACGTTTCTATTGTTCTATGTTCTCCAAACAGCGCTCCCAGTTCCGCGATATACAAATTGACACACAAAGTCCAGGGCTAGCGGGGTGGAGATTGCCATTGTTTAGGGATGGCAATCCCTGTCAAGTATCTAACAATATCTAAAAAAATATTCTCAATACTAAATTAGCTCTTAGTGGTGATAATTGGATAGAGAGGTACAAAACAGTTGGCATCACACCCTCCGCAATATACAAATTGACTACTGGATTCCGACATCGTCTACTCTTTCGTGTTACAGATTATGCATTCAAATGTTCGGAGAGATACAATTGGAACCTCGAGGCCTCACGTCTTCTGCAGAGACTTTGTCAGCATGTTTTGCATCCTCCTATTGTCGGGTTCACGAAATGTCCAACTCTTGGATACTATTTCGGGTTGGCACCAAGCTTCGTTCTACCACGGTTCACAAATGTTTCAAAGTATTTGTTGTTGCATTCCATCTTCACTAACTTCCTCTCGTTCCTAATATAGATTGGTTGTGCTCTTACTAGTGACAACTGAACACAATGGTACAAATAAGTTGGCATCCGGCCCTTCGCAATATACAAATTGACTACTGGGTTCACATCTTCTACTCAAAATTTTCGTGATCTACAATTCCACCACGGACTCCTTAGTCATTTTTTTGTTTTCTTCTTCCCGTGTATTAAGGCTCTCTGGTTATATACTTAGTCACCTTTCTATCATCGTGGGTTCCAGCATTGGCGGGCTGACATATCTTTATCTCCATCTATATAATCACACGACGAAGCCGACCGACCACTGTTGCTTTCCATACTTAGACAATTTTACGGCTGCGATTGTCGGGTTGGCGGTTTCGAACTCTGCTTCTTGTTCCGTGATGTACATCTTGCACTCAAAACTTTCATGATCTACAATTCTACCTAATTCGGGAATGTTAATTTCTTTGTGTTTTTTTCCACGAACCTATGTAACAGACGTTACTATCATTTTTTTTTGTTTCTCTCCACGAACGTATGTAAAGAAAACTAATTCGGCAATGCTAAATTTTTTGTGTCCAAGAAAAGCCTTTGTTTTAAAGCAAACTAATTCGAGAATGCTAATTTTTTTGTGTTTTTCTCCACGAACCTATATAATAGATGTTATTACTATTATATTGTATGCTTTTAAATGCTCATGTAATTTGCAGAGATATGTAATAGACATTATTATTTTCTAATAAATTTCTATAGTCTGCAACTCCGCTTGTCAATTTGTATATCACGGAACTATGGGTGTTATTTGTAGGACACGAAACATCAGATGCCCAATTTTGAGCCCGCCAACCCGAGAACCGGCGATCCAAAATACAAATTCACTATCAGGTTCACATCTTCTACTCAAAATTTTCGTGATCTACAATTCCACCACGGACTCCGTAGTCCTTTTTCCCTTTTCTTCTTCCCATGTATTATGCCTCTCTGGTTATATACTTAGTCGCCTTTCTATCATCGTAGGTTCCAGCATTCACGAGTTGACATATCTTTATCTCCATCTATATAATCACACGTCGAAACTGACCGACCGTTGTTGGTTTCCATACTTAGCCAAATTTTCAGCCCCAATTGTTGGGTTGGCGGTTTCGAACTCTTCTTCTTGTTCTCTGATGTACATCTTGCACTCAAAACTTCCATGATCTACAATTCTACCGCGAACTCCTCGAATTCGCAAGCTTCACTCTACCACGGTTCACAAATGTTTCGAGTATATGTGGTTGTCTTCCATCCCAACTAACTTCTTGTCCTTCCTAATATACATTGGTTGTGCTCTTACTAATGACTCTTTCTAGTGACAACTGCACACACCGATACGAAACAATTCGCATCCAGACCTCTGCAATATAGAAATTCACTATCAGGTTTCGACATCGTCCCCTCTTCTGTGATACATATTATGCATTCAAATGTTTCGAACGATACAATTTGATCATTGGGGCCTCACGTCTGTTGGGGAGACCTTGCGACCCTTTTTTGGATTCTCCTGTTCACGGGTTCACGAAATCTCCATTTCTTAGTCACTGTTTCGGGTTGGCGCATTCGAACTCTGTTGCTTCTTGTTCCATGATATACATATTGCACTCAAAATTTTCGTGATTTACAATTCCACCACAGACTCCTTGGTCCTTTTTCCCTTTTCTTCTTTCCTTGTATTATTGCTTTGTGGTTATATACTTAGTTGCCTTTCTATGGTCGCGGGTTCCAGCGTTGGCGGGTTGACATATCTTTATCTCCATCTATATAATCACACGACAAATCCAACCAACTATTGTTTCTTTCCACACTCAACCAATTTTATGGCCACAGTTGTCGGCTTGGTGGTTTCGAACTCTACTTCTTGTTGCATCGTGTACATCTTGCACTCAAAGATTTTGTGATCTACAATTCCAGCGCGGACTCGTCGAACTTGCAAGCTTCACTCTGCCACAGCTCACAAATGTTTCAAAGTATCTCTCGCTGCCTTCCATCCACACTAACTTCCTGTCCTTCCTAATATACATTAGTTATGCTATTACTAGTCATATATAGATTGCCCTCTGGACTGTCCTACCATACCCTATTCGTTGTTACGCGTATTGCACTCAAAAAGTTCTAAGACATATAATTTGGCCCTCGCGCCCTCACCTTCAAAAGTTGTACCTTGTAACCCTATTTCGAAGTTGTTTTTCCCGTGCCCGTGACCTCCGTACTTTCTTACTAAGCAATTAGAAACCTTTCATGCTAACAGCTGACCATGCAGGAACCGTCAACATTGTCATTAATGCGTGAAATGCTTGAGGAGATCTCCCATTATTACGCATTAAACCAAGATGTGCGGAGAGTTATTTTGTCCCTTTCAATTGTTGATCTCGAACACGTGTCATCGTGTTAGCCCGCTCAAGAAATCTACAATGCTTAATCACTCATTGCAATATCCGCTATGTTCGCATTTCTATGTATGTGATTACTAGTGTTTAATGTTAACAATGCATCATGCAACAGTCGTCTAAATTGTCATTAATGAACGAAAGTCTCGAGGACATCTCCCATTCACACGCTTTGGACCAAGATTTGCGTAGGATTTGTGAGGGCAGCAGTTCGACAGTAGTTTTGTGGAGATACAGTAAATATCTTCAAACATCAGGACCAGAACTTCCAGTGGTCCAAGGCATACTTTTACTATTCATCCCATTCCGCCCAGAACGAAGTGATTTGGATGTCTGGAATCGCTTGTGGAGGTTGCGTCCCTGAGGTTTTTTACTGTAAGGAGGTGGTCTCTTGGTGCACCGAAAGATATATTCCAGGCCAAATAATTATTCCACTGCGCGACCATTCTCTTGTTTCTTTGTCACCTCAGGCCTTCTGCGAGATGTTAAAATTATCGGAGCCAACATTGATGTTTAGAGGACAAGACTGAAAGCAGTTTTTAGAAAAACATGATAACGGGTTGGACATCTTAGCCGACTTCCTCGAAGACCCGACAACAGTTCCTGAAGATATCACAACGTTGCAGGTAAGTTCCTTTAGAAATCAATTCCGAGAAATTGCTTGGATGTTTACAAGAATAACGGGACAGGCATCCACGGCAAGCATTTCCCATATAATTATTTATATTTTGTATTTCACAGTCAAGGAACAATACATTTTCGATTGGGGGAAGCTAATTTCCATTGATCTCTATTCCTAGTTGTCACGATTCAAAGAGTCAAATAAATTTTATATGTCATCCTACTTGATTTTCGCAATAGTGCATTGTTGCCCGTTTCCAAAACTTTCTCTTTCCAATAAAATAAACTGTGGATTTGACCCAGTAACATTCTGGTACGAGGCCCTGTGGAGGCACAAGGCCTCCCATTGTTTTTATGAAGTTTTTAATGGCTTTGTCTTAGTTTTCAAAGATTTATTGTTAGGCAAGGACACTCTACAGATGTCTGGCCATGCAACCAAGTTTTTGAACAGGAAGGGCACACTTGAACAAAAGGAAAATCACAGTGTCCTCATGGTCTTTGGCTCTAAGGAAAATTCTTCTTTCCTTCTATGCCACATCATGGACAAGATATTTGTTGCAGAAATAGCAAGGCAATACAACGACTGGTTGCATTTTTTCCATGACAAGAAAAAAAAAACAGTTCATTCCTCTGCCCTGGAAAGTCGGAGACTTCGTGTGCAGAAACATCAACAAGATGGACGAGTTTGCCACCCATTTCAAGAAATTGAACCTAACATATGCTGAAAGGCTAAAAGTGTTCAACCCTAATGGGATATTTCGAGAACATTTACTGGCAGTTGGTTTTAACGACTCTTTTATCCATAGACACCTGACCCAAGACAGGGACAATGTGGACAACAATCCTGCTTCTTCCAATTGCGATGCAGAGACATTGCAAAGCACGACTGAATTGTACAGACAACATGGAAAAGTATCTGGCAAGAAAAGTACCCAGTCCCCCGCCAGCACTCCCAAGAGCACGACATCATGGAGCATCGCTTCGACGGCCCACCAAAGTAAGAAAGCAACCTAGAAATCTTCGAATGGAAGAGGAGATAAGAACCCTCCTCGCATAAAAATTGATAGTTCTCACAAACTTCCAGTGACGAAGAAGATAAAAAACAATGCAGGGCAAGCGGAGGAACCTGAAATTGAAAGTGAACAGCTGCAACTTGAAATTGAAACTGAGCACATGCACAAAATTGGGTCATCCGCAGTGAAAATATCTGAGACCAAAAGTTTTTACGAAGATGAATCCTTCATATTCCAGAGCGTTGTTTTTTACAACCAATCTAAAAGTATGGTCATTGAAAAGAGAGATGTAACAAAAAGGAAAGGAAAATATCGCACAGAGATTAACTTTAGGAAAATGCAGTCGTCCCAAATCTCTTCGTGATTCCATTTGAGGAATTGAGACAAAAAATGTCAATCTGAAAGACTGCCTCAACGAATTTGAGAAAGCTTTCATTGCAACTCCAGAATTTGCCAGTCCTTTGGCAAAAATCGTACTTGCTACCACTGCAGCTAAGATGGAAGTATCCTCTACCCTCCTTGCATGATCTAGAGCCCTTGTAGAGAATAACATCAACAAAAGAATGCCAGCTAGTTACTAAATCCTGGGAAACATCGCAAAATTTAGTTTCCTTCAAAAAGAAGGCAAATGGTTTCCTGGAACATTTGGAGGCGAATTTAAAAAATGACCAGCATTTTTGTGAACAGGTGTTAACCCATTTTTCCAACTATGTCGTCAACACATCGGAATTAAAAAGAAGACAAGAGAAACTCCCCTCACCAAAGCGGGCCAAAAAAGTAAAAGCATGCTGGCAAAAGAAAGTTAACAACCTGGAGCTCATTGTCAAAACATGTAAACAAGTCATATCAGAAAAGGAATATTTATTCACAAGCCTGATCCAAATGGACTTAGCCGGAAGTAACACCGAGTTTCAAGACCCAAACTTAATTCTCAAATCCTTGTCAATCACCAAAGAAGCCTTGCAGGAACAAGTTGATATTTTAAAGGGGTTGTCTTTTGAAAAGTTTTATGGCATAGTTGAACATCATCTAGATGAGTATGAGCACTGGTTATGGAGTATGCGGCACACAATGAAGAAATTGAACAAAGTCTGCATAGTATTTCAATGGATCTAAGGAAATTAGAAAATGACCTTTACGACATAGAAATCTGGGATGAAATCAACATGGCCCCCATGAAAATATACATCGAAGAATGGTTCCAACATAGAATGGACAGCCTCATCCAAGAAGGGAAACAATCGATCGACAGGATTCCACTCACCATCGACAACAGCAACAAAAACGCATCGGGTTCGTAGTAAGTCTATACTGGCATCTTGTTTTCTTTATCAATCCAGTTTAAGTATATACTGTCATCTTGTTTTCTTTATCAATCCACTTATGACCTATTTAAATAGAAAACTATAACCAAAGACTCATAACTTCCAATTTCTTCTTTTCAGGTCTTCCTCTCTACCGTCGCGCACTTCTTCTTTCGACATTCCTAATTCTTGTAATTATTTATTTTTATGGTCCGCGGGAGCCCCAATCCCAGTCTATGTGACAAACGCATTTAAATTTCCAGAAATGTGTAACACACATTATTATTTTTTGATAAATTCCAAAGAAAACTGATTCGGGAATGCCTTTATTGTATACTAAATTTTGGTTGTCCAAGAACCTTTCTCATTTCTTCCAAAGAAAACTAATTCGGGTCTGCTACATTTCTTGTGTCCTAATGTATGCTAATTTTTTTTGTCTTGCACGACGTTGTTACTATTCTATTGTATGCTAACTTTTTGGGTGTCCAGGAACCTATACTTTGATAAATTTTGATTTTTCTTCTGTCCAGAGGCCTTTGCTTTCAAACAAACTAATTCGGAAATGCTAATTTTTTTCTTTTTTTCTCCACGAACCTATATAACAAACAATATTTATTTTTGATAAATTTCTATAGTTCACAAGTCTGCTTGTCAATTTGTATATCGCGGAACTCTCGATGCTATTTGTAGACCACGGAACAACAAAGGCCCAATTTTGAGCCCGCCAGCCCGAGAACCCACGATCCAAAAAGTGGCTAAGTATAGAGGTATGCCACATTTTTTGTGTCCTATTGTATGCTTCATTTTTTGTCTTGCACGGCGTTGTTACTATTCTATTGTATGCTAACTTTTTGGCTATAACAGATGTTATTACTATTATATTCTATGCTTTTAAATGTTGATGTAATTTCCAGAGATATGTAATAGACATTATTTATTTTTGATAAATTTCTATAGTCCACAAGTCCGCTTGTCAATTTGTATATCGCGGAACTCTCGGTGCTATTTGTATGCCACGAAACAACAGAGGCCCAATTTTGAGTCCACCAGCCCGAGAACCCGCGTTCCAAACAGTGGCTAAGTATAGAGGTCTGCTACATTTTTTGTGTCCTGTTGTATGCTAAAATTTTTATCTTGCACGACATTGTTACTATTCTATTGTATGCTAGCTTTTTGGGTGTCCAGGATCCTATATTTTGATCAATTTCGATTTTTATTCTGTCCAGAACCCTTTGTTTTAAAGCAAACTAGTTCGGGAATGCTAATTTTTTTGTGTTTTTCTCCACTAACCTATGTAACAGACGTTATTACTATGCTATTGTATGTTTTTAAATGTTGATGTAATTTCCAGAGATATGTACCAGACATTATTTGTTTTTTTATAAGTTTCTATAGTCCTCAAGTCCGCTTGTCAATTTGTATATCGCGGAACTCTTCGTGCTATTTGTAGAGCACGGAACAACAGAGGCCCAATTTTGAGCCTGTCGGGCTAAGAACCTCTGATCCAAAAACTCGCTAAGTATGGAATGAAGACTCCGTGCATGCTCTATAAAATCTCATCCCCATACTTTATAAAAGTACATATTTCGTATGTATAAAACTAAATATCTAGTTTCTAAAATTTGATAAATTTCAATTTATTTTGTGTCCAGGATCCCTTGTTTTAAAGATAACTAATTCGGGAATGTTAATTTCTTTTTGTTTTTTTCCACGAACCTATGTAACAGACGTTACTTTTATTTTTTTATGTTCCTCTCCACGAGCGTATGTAAAACGTATATAAAGAAAACGAATTCGGCAATGCTAAATTTTTTGTGTCCAAGAAAAGCCTTTGTTTTAAAGCAAACTAATTCGGGAATGCTAATTTTTTTTGCGTTTTTCTCCACGAACCTATGTAATAGACGTTATTACTATTCTATTGTATGCTTTTAAATGTTCATGTAATTTCCAAAGATATGTAACAGACATTATTATTTTCTGATAAATTTCTATAGTCTGCAAACTCGTTTGTCAATTTGTATATCGTGGAACTGTGGGTGCTATTTGTAGGGCACGGAACATCAGACGCCCAATTTTGAGCCTGCCAGCACGAGAAGCCGCGATCCAAAAACTGCCTAAGTATGGAATAAGGGCTCTGTGCATGCTCTATAAAATCTCATCCCCATACTTTATAAAAGTACATATTTTATATGTATAAAACTAAATATCTACTTTATAAAATTACATATTTGGTATGTATAATTTATGTTGTCCAGGAACCTATAATTTGAAAGTTTGAAAATTTATTTTGTGTCCAGGAGCCCTTCTTTTAAAGATAACTAATTCGGGGATGTGAATTTCTTTGTGTTTTTTTTCCACGAACCTATGTAACAGACATTACTACTATTTTTTTGTGTTTCTCTCCACGAACGTATGTAAAACGTATGCAAAGAAAACTAATACGAGAATGCTAAATTTTTTGTATCCAAGAACCTTTTAAATGTTGATATATTTTGATATATTCCACGAAGAACTAATTCGAGAATACTATGTTCTGCATGCAAACCAAATGTATTTCAACTTGCTAACCACGTGTATGTACTCAGACGCATTTACTCCCATCCCAAACTGGCAGGGATTACGCTGCCATACAACATTTGTTTTTAAAACTTTTTGATCTATTATTTTATAATATATATATTTTTAATCTACTATTTTGTAATATGTAATACTTTTATTTGTGATCTAAAATTAATTGTTATGAAAATATTTAATAATAAGGTTACTATGAAGAAATTAATTCAAATATATAAAACTTATATTTGGTAATATATAATATTTTTATCTGTGATGAAGATTCAATTTTTATGAAAATATTTAATAATAATATGAAGAAATTGATTCAATTATACAAAGCTTGCATTGCATTTTCCATATACACATAAATAAATAGAAGTGAATTTATTAACCTCTTTATTACACTTAAGGACATCTCATAAAGATCGTAGGTTGAATCAAATATTTGTTGTATCTACCTTAAAATTGAGTCAATAAGTTGAATCATATGAGTTATGATATATATCATTTGTTAGGTCTCATTCATATATCATTTAACTAATAGTTTTTGTTATTTATTTATCATATATAATTGGAACCTAAGGATACGCATTAACAACTCCATAGGTAATGTGAGATTCAAAGATATTTGGATAAGTTATTTTAGAGATATGTTTTTTTTTAATAAGGGTAGTTTTCTTTGAATAAGGGTGATCAACCAACCTATATTAGTGGATAGTAATGGGTGATGGTTGTCCTCACAATTAATTGAGTTGATTTACTATTATTATAGATTTTTGGATTCACTGTGTTTTGAAACATATACATATTGTCCACCTTTCAGTCTTGCCATATGCAATCCATCATCCAGGCACAAGACACAAAAAAAGAGAAAGGAAAAATAATAAAAACATAAAAAAGAATTAAACAAAACAAAAGAAAACACAAAAAGAAATAATAAAACAACCCTAAAACTTTTTAAACAAACAAAACATACTCAAATAATAAAAATACTAGAAAGAAAAGGAAAAAGAACAAGCACAAAAAAGTCACACTAAAGGTTAATAATAAAGAATGGGAGCCAATATCTCCTTAGCTTTAGGCCATCATCCCTATTCAGCATTTGTTTTCCTTAACAATTTCCATGGCCTCTCTAATACTTCTTTTGGATAAGTGATCCTACCTTGCAAGAATCTTAGCATTTTCAATACAAATGTGATGCTTTGTCTTCATAGAGTGCTCATCCAAAGCTGAGGACTTTTCATGACTATGAGTAATTGCAGTTTTTTGTTCTTTAATTCTAACTTGAAATGATCTACATGTTTCACAAATGTGTTTTAGACCACATGAGCAGGGGATGTTGTACACCCCTTTTTGTAGTTTAGGGTTCACTAGGTCCTTCACTGAACTAAGGAGATTCCTAATCATTATAGGGGGTTGAAAAATGGTTTCTATATTCTTCTTTCTAAGGATTATAGTGATATTCTCTAATGTGCCTTGGACATATGAGTTACCATAGATTTTTCCACCTTGTGCCTAATGGTTAAGAACATTTAATTCCTCGTAAGAAGTCACAAGTTCAAATCCAGAAGAAGGTAGGGTATGTATATGTATACCTCCATAAACTTTAACAGATATCTTATCCTCTTATCCCACAAACAAAATGATCTCATACACCAATTTAGTGTCTTACTTAACCATGACCTTTTATATATATATAGAATATATATACTCCGGAAAGGTGGCAAAAGTGGAAGGAGATGGGTGTAATAGTATTATTGATGTTGGTGTATCACATCGATATGGGTTTTATTTTCAAATGTATAATTTAAGGTCTCGCTCAACATTATTTGTTCATCCAACATTATCCAATAACCACAATAAACTATATCTACTCCCGACTAGATACACTTATAATTTTATTGAAAATCCTTTGTTTATTTTTTTTTCACACGAAAAAAACAGTTCCACTGTTATTCTTATTAGAATCAAATGAAACTTCCAATTACATTAGACATTTTTTCCATGAATGGAATAGTCCTTTTCTGCTCCGGCAGAAACCTGAGGTTACTTTATTTATCTATTGTACTTTATATCCCAATAGTATTTCTGTTTGATGTCACCTTATAGGATATGTAGTTTCACGTCTCTAATTATAGTTCCATTGACATTCTCTTCAAAATATAGCCACCCTGGTTTATCCTTGAGAGCTTTCTTGGATAGGTTGTCCTCAATTTTATTAAACTGCCTGTGAATGTGCATGAAGTTTAATGTCTCAAAGCCTTGCTTTAGTGAGCTAATCTTATCCTTCCAATGGCTAAGATAGATTATATCTAGATTGGCTTTGTCACTTATCCAATCAATGGTGACCTTTGAGTCCCCTGCCACCATTAAATTCTTGAAAGAGAAGTGTGTGACAAGAAGTAGGAGTCCCCATAATCCCATCAACTCAGCTTTCATATTGTTCCCTGTTCCTCCAGCAAAATGTGCTTGGATGTTGTGTCCGGGTGTGATTTTTAAGTAAATACCTATACCACACTTGTTTTTTGATGCTGCACCATCAAAGAAACTAATAGGGTTGTTATTGAAGTAGACTGGGTTTAGTAGTACTGATGTTCTATCTGCTTCCTCTATATGTGGATGTTCTTGTGTAGAGGTAAGAATTTTCTTATAAAGCCCGGGGACATTGAGGGACCGGTTTATGGTTTGGCAATTTAAGAAACCAAAATTTTAGGTTTTCTTCTATGGTGGCCCTCTTCCACTCAATGTCAATTCCCATAGAAGTGAGGATATTTCCCCAAATCAATTGGGTGGTCTGGCAATCTACAAAAAGATGTGTGACTGACTCTTCTGCCTTTAGACACAATGCGCTTGTTGATGGACCAATTCCACCGCGCTTTTGAAAGTTAATGCCAGTGAGTAAACGGTCTTCTAAGCATAGCCACATGAAGCAGATAATTTTAACCACTACCTTCACCAACCAAATCGCTCTATGCCACCACTGTCCATCCGTAATTTTATTTGTGTAAAGGATGCACTGATAGGCTGTGATGGTCATGACCTTGCCGGATGATCGATTCCAAGACCAAGTTAGTTTGTCACTTTCCCTGTTCATTCGGATGTCATTGTTCTTGAGGTTTTGTGTGAAGTCGTCCCACTATAAACTGTGTTCAGAATTTAACCCCAATTGACTAGCGTCCATCCATTGATGTTGTGTTTCTGTTGAGTCGTAGACGCTGGCCTGTGCTAACATGAAAATGGCTTGGTTGTTCAATTGAAGAATAAGCGAGTTGGATAGTTGATATTTATCCTCGCATCCAATGTATGGGTCACGCCCAAGAATAACCCGCTGACCTATCCCAACTTTCCAAGCTAGCCAGTGTTTGATGATCGGTAAGGATAGCATCAAGTTCTACCAAATGATGGAGGAATTTTGAGTGAAGTGGATGTCCCTACGCAACCAAGAAGTGATGTCTATACCTTTAAGATATTTCCTTGTGGGGACCCTGTTCCATAGATTATTTCCAAAGAGACCTCTCCAACAGATTTTTGCTACTAGGGAGAGAGAACCATTTCATATGTTTAATGCCCCATCCACCGAACTCTTTTGGTTTAGCTAGACTTTGCCATTTTGCAAGGTGAAAACCAGTGGCTTTTTTGCCCCCTTTCCAAATAAATCTACTTATCAGAAGCTGAATACGCTGGAGGATGGACATCGGAGCTTTTGCCAGGCTAAGCCAATAGACTGGTATACTTTGTAAGACTGATGTTGCCAAGGTGATTCTGCCTCCTAGGGACAGCCATCGAAAATTCCAATTGTCAATCTTATTTTCTATCTTTTTGATGATCCACGACCATTCACTAATTCTGTAACAATTTGGTTTCAGGGAGAATCCAAGGTACTTTACCCCCTGATCAAGACTGTCAATCTGAATTTTGAATTCAGAAAGGAGGAATCTCCTTAGAATTGGATCTATATTCTGTGCAATAAAAACATATTTGTGTAGGTTGATGGATAGTCCTGTAGCTTCACAGAATTTTGAAAGAATTACTTTAAGTGCTTTCCAGTAATCAATGTTCCTGGATCCCAGGATGAGGACATCATCCACAAACAGGAAGTGTGAGATTAGGGTGTCGAGAGCTACTTTGAGTCCTTGAAAGGAACCCGAATCTACTGCTTGGTTTACCATTCTGCTGAGTGCTTCAATTACAAGTAGGAAAATCAGGGGTGACATAGGACAGCCCTTACGGAGTCCTCGATGGCAGCAGAAGAATTCTATGGGAGTTCCATTCACCAGAATTGTCGTGTTGACCGAGGCAATGCAGCCTATAATTCAAGATTTGGCAAGTCTGTCAAGTCCAATCTGGTCCAATATTAAATGTAGGTATTGCCAACTTACACTGTCATAAGCTCTTTTTAAATCAAGTTTAAGGATGACTGTGTTCATTTTTTTATTCTTGGTCGAATGTAGACATTCTTGGGTGATGCCCACAGCATCGAAAATCAACCTACCCTTCAAGAATCCAAATTGTTCAGTAGAGATACACTTGGCTAGAGTATCTTTTAAATGGTTGGCAATAGTTTTGGAGATGACTTTGTACGTGAAGTTGCATAAGGCAATGGGTCTGAAGTCATTGAAATTGACAGGCTTACTAATTTTTGGAATTAGCGTGAAGAGTGTTGCATTTAAGTATCTTCCCTGTGAGGCGAGATTCTTCTACAACTTTAAGCAGATCCATTCCCATAATCTCAAAAAAGTGCTGGAAAAGTTCCTGAGTCCATCCATCTGGACCAGGACTTTTGTCCTTGGGCATTTTATCAATAGTGTCTTTTAGCTCATCGATAGTGATAGGTTTTCCTATATTCTGATTGTCTGACTCATTGAAGAAGCGAGGGATCGCCTGTAATACATCAAACTGGACATCTATGTTTTCTAACTCATTGGCTTTGTATTGTGTTCTAAAATGGTTAAATGCCATCGAGTGTAACTCTGAATCGATCGTGGCAGAGTTACCTTCGACATCAGTCAAGTCCCATTTAGTGTTGTGGTTGCGCCTCTGTGATGCGAATTTGTGGAAAAAGCTTATATTCTTATATCCTTTGTCGATCCATGTCGCCCAGCTACGGAGTCTCCAGGTGGCTTCTTCATGTGCTAGAATCTCATTTTTCTTGCGAGTCAATTCCTGTAGGGTGTTTAAATCATCAGCAGCAAAGATATGTGTCGGATTATTGAGAAAAAGTGTTGTAATATGTTCCTCCACATGTACTAGATCGGCCTTCATAGCCTGCTGCTTATAAAGTTGCCATTTTATAACAACCTGCTTCAAGTGTTTAAGTTTATCATTTAGCAGAAGGATTGTCGAAGGGTTCGACCAGTCTAGCATTTCCGCCCAAGTATTTTGGACAAGAGAGGTGAATCCCGAGTCTCCAATCCACGAACAGTTGAACTTGAAAGGAGCCGCCGAAAGTTGTGGGGGGCCTTCAATTAGAAGACAAATCGGGTGGTGATCTGAAATCATGGAGGGCTCAACCCAGGACCTGAAATGGAGACGGTCGCCTATCAGCTTGGAGGCTAACAGGAACCTGTCAAGTCTTTTGGCGATACCATTGGCCTCAGTTCTACTATTCCGCCAAGTGGGAGATAACACCGAAGGATGGAGGTCAATGAGCCCCGTTCTATGGATAAGTGAGTCAAAAAAATTGGCCTTAGGATCAATCCTCGTAGAAGCACCCCACACTTCATGAGCGGAAAGGGTGAAGTTTAGATCACCACCTAAAATGAGGTTGTCCTCATGAAGGATGCCAGAGTCAAAGAGTGTTTGCCAGAAGGCCTCGTGATTGCTATAGGGGGCATAACAGTTTAAGAGTTTGAAAGAGGTAGAAGAGAAATGTAGCTTACCTTCAGTGAAGATCCCTGCAGAGATACCAAAGGCTTGAAAATTAGGAACATCAGGGTTCCAGCCAGTAAGCAAGCCTCCAGAGCGGCCTAGAGAGTCTACGGCAACAGTAGACCACTGTGGGAGACACTTCAAGAAAAGATCTTTCGCCTTGTCACTGCTGACCAGGGTTTCTTGTAGAAAAACAACGTCCGGTTTGATCTTGGAGAATAACCTTTTGAGGGAAGCTAGCTTGGTGGGGCTTCCAAACCCACGGAGATTTAGAGATAAAATGATCATTAAGTGGCAGGGTTGATCAGCAGGGGTGCTCTAAGTGCCGAAGAAGTAGAATAATAGGGTTCACATTCAGTAGGAGCAGCTCTTAAAGGGGGCGTCGCTGAAGAAGGGAGGCCAGCGAGTCCTCCCTCAACTGAGCTTGGGGGATTTTTGGGGGGTCTGGACCGGGTTTTTCTGATAGTGACATTGGATCAATCAGGTGGGTGTAATGGGAAAGAATGTGTGACCGCGAGGGGGACAGGAGAGAGTGGAATGAGTGAGGTGGTGGAGGGAGTGGGTGGCTCAGTAGAGGTTTCAGGAGAGTAAGGGGTAAGTGCAGTCGGGGGAAGGGTTTGAGAGGGTGGGTCGTTCGAGAGTGGGGGTTGTGTAGGTGCGGTTGAGGGTACAATTGAGTGGCCAAAAGCAGGGAAGGTAGCAGGAGGAGTAGCAGCTTTAGGAGTATTCTGTGGGGGACGAGTGGGTGTAGTAGTGGAAATTGGAGGGGGCGAGGGAAGGGAAGTGGAGGAGTCCAA
>JASDQU010371152.1:28640-50483 GCA_032191745.1 Picea mariana | reverse complement strand
TCATGCACATAAATAAGATAGGCAGATCTATTGTTTAAATATCATCTACAATAGTTATATATATTTATGTACATATTTATATTAAGTGGTTATTTAATAGTTATCTCTTTTATTTCTTTTATTTATTTCTTATAGGACTTTTAGATTGGCCAACGGAGCCATTAAACCTATCGGAATGGGTTATACCAAACGGCTTGGGTTATTTAGACAACCTCGGACTAGAATCGTTCTTCCAATCGACGGATGGTCATTTTCTCCCGTCAACAAATGGTGCTAGAAGGAGGGCTTGAACATGATTGATGGCACGTGGAGGTCGCAAGACTCCTCCCCCACACACTCGCTCCCCTATAGTAATGAGAAGTCATTCTGATGACAACGTTACTTCTCAAATAGCAACCACCTCAAATGAAAATCCATACATTACCATTGAGGCAGTAACACCAAACCCTCTAAGGTCTGACGTACAAGAAATTGCTCATCAATCACTTCTAAGGACACATGGTGCTTTGGCCCGTATCAGACAACTAGGTCGACCACTAGATTTCTTTGATATCAGGGAGCAACTTGAAGGCACTGGTCTTCTCCTAAATCCTATGGATCCAAATCACATCCCCACTCCTGCAGCTGGAGGATTTGGTATACCACCTTCACCACTACCTTCATCTCCCTCCTTTTCAGGAGAAGAGTCATCGGATGAAGGCAGTTTTTCATCTCAGCCTTCGACACCACCCATGCCCATGGAAAATCCAAACAATCCCACCAAACCTTGGCTCGATCAAGATTTTGTGGCCATACCTGGACCGGCCATACCTGGACCCCAGCATCCTTTACCTAAACATCCGGAGAAATGGCTCCCTAAATTCGATCCATATTCTAAGCAAATCACTGAGGATCACATAAAAAAATTCATGCTAGCCATTAGACTCCAAAACGTAGAACATGAAGATGTAGTATGTAGACTTTTCCCATATACATTTGAAGGAAATGCCTCTACGTGGTATTTTTCCCAACAACTCCACACTATTGTATCTTGGGATAGATTCAAATCTTGTTTCCTTGAGAAATTCGGAGATGAAAAATCTCCCGAATTCTTAGTCATGGAACTCTCCAGTTTAAAGATGAACCCCAAGGAAAAAATAAAAGACTGTAATCAAAGGTTTCTAACATTAAAAAATTGAATCCCCATTGATTCAATGCCTGTTGAAAATATTATCGTCGCATACTACACTAAATCCCTACACCAGAACATGGCAATCTAGGTAAAAAGGTCTAAGAAGGCAACACTATTGGAATCCTTCGAGGAGGCAAGCCAAATTGAGAAAGATATTCTAAGCCTAAAGGATAATATATGTAATGAGGCAGAGATTACCTCATCTTCCAAGAAGAAAATAGAAATTCTTCCTAGACCTCCCCAAACCAAAACTCAATCAGACAGTACAGATCTGGATAGTTTACATAAGGTCGTTCAGAAATTGTCTAATCAATTCATAGATTTAAGGAGATCGGTTGAAGAAGATTCTTCAAGCAAAGGGTCTTACAAACCCCCTTTTAGAAAAAAAATTCCCACAAACTAACCCAACTTAAATTATGAAGGCCTTAATTTAGAAAGCCTACAATATGTGATATAGACAATCCTTGAAGCTCATGATAACTTAGTTCCCCCTGAGATTTCTGAAGATGTCGCTGAATAAGAAATAGTGGAAGAGGATGAATCCTCTCCCAACATCTTCGGGGACTTTTCAGAGAGTATCTTTCAAGCCAATTTTGAAACAATTCATCCTTATAATACCAGAAGCAAAACACAAAACAAACCCTCTTCTAAAATTAGAACTAATGCACCTCAAAAATAGTTTAAGCAGACTGAAACTAAACAGAATTCAGCAACCCCAAGTTTAGAATATGATCTCATTGAAGACCTTAAGAAACTTAGAGCTAATATTTATGTTTATGAATTGTTGAAATTTCCTTTTCTTCTGCAAAAGATGCTTCAGAACATTGCAAAAAACAGCAAAAACAGTAATCTGAACAACAACAAATTTGCAGAAAACAACCCTAAAACATCTCAAAAGGTTCCCATTAAAATGACACTAGAACCCTCGAATAAAAGAGACCTTGCTATAAAAAGTGTAACAAATGTAGATAGAACAATTCCTGGGACTGTGACTAAAAACCAACAAAGTTTTGTTGTTAACACTCGCAGAAATGTCCCACCTTTTTTGTTGACCTTTAAAATTTTCAATACGAATGTACATAATTGTATGGTAGATTCTGATACATCATCAAATGTAATTCCTTGGTCTGTCTGCCAAAACATTAATGCTGAAGTCCAACCTTCAAGTCTGAAAATTATTCAGCTTGATCGGACCAATGTTAAGGTGATAGGTGAATTAAAAAATGTCCTTATCAGATTATCCTCTAATCCTAAAGTTCACTAGATTATTGATATTATTGTCATGGACATTCCCAAAAAATATGGCCTATTTTTAAGTAGGGATTGGTCCGAACAGTTTCATGGTTACTTTGCGACAGACTAATCTCATTTGTGGTTGCCATAGAATGGAAATCCTAATATAATCAAGATCAATCATGAGCGTTATCTCAAGCTTACCGCGACTAATTTAAATGATGCCAATGAACCATTTACTACTTCCGCTAATTCACCTGAAATGCAAGGAATGAACACCTTTTTCAGTAACTTCATGGTAGAATCTTCTACCATTACTAACCTGGAACAACAGTCAAAAGTCATGACATGCACACAGTTGGAAGCTCTCCCTAATATGTCACATATAGCTAATGAGACTCACATATGGTCTCTCTACTTCGATGGGTCCAAATCCAAAGAAGGAGTTGGTGCAGGATGTGTGCTCATTGACCTAGTAGGTAACACATTTTTTATCGCTTGTCGATTAGAATTTGAATGCAAAAACAACATGGATGAATACGAGGCACTTCTGGAAGGAGTCAGAAAGGCACTAGATTTGAAAATACAAAATTTAGTGGTATTCAACTCTTCAGAAATTGTGGTCAAGCAAGTAAGGAATTATGTTCATTGCCTGACTCCGCACCTGAAAAGTTATCAAGTTGAGGTATGGAATAAAATGCACAAATTTTTCACATTTAACATTAATTCCATTCCAAGATTAAATAATTATGAGGCTGACTTGTTGGCTAATGTTGCTTCCAAACTTTTTCCTGCAGAAGGCCTTTATCCAAATGCATTTTCCATTGAGTTGTTGTTCAGACCATCAGTCCCAGACAACATCACTAATTGGAGAGTGTTCGATGACGATCAATAGATCATCAGTTTCCTGCACATGGAAGACACTTTTGAGGTGTGATTATCGATGAAGGAACCCATGACAAAGACCTCCACAATGTTATGGTAATATCAGACCCAAGGTCTCAGGAAACGACATCAACTCTGGTAAATTCTATCCCAAAATCTGTGGTAAGATTAGAAAATTTTTATGATTTGCATGATAAATTCAGAAAATCGGTGAATTGTAAAACGAATAATTATTCCTTGACCCATGAAAAAGTAAATCTAGAAACTAAAGATAATCCACAATGCATCAATTTGGGAACAGGATGTACTGAGCAAGAGAAATCAACCTTTTTTAAATTGTTTAAAGAATTTAAGGATGTCTCTGCTTGGATGTATGATGATCTAAAAACATTTGACCCTAACATTATACAACACATCATCCCCATGAAACCCTTGACTCATCCTTTTCAACAGAAGTTAAGAAAGATGCACCCAAAGCTAGAACCAACGGTCAAGAAGGAACTAAACAAACTATTGAATGCAAAGATAATCTTCCTGGTAAGGCATACTTAGTGGGTTTATAACCTTGTCCCTGTGAGGAAGAAAAGTGGCAAAATCATACTATGTGTCAATTTCTCAAAATTAAACCGAGCATCTGATAAAGATAACTACCCTGTTCCTCTGATGGAACAAATTCTCCAGCAGGTATCCGATTATGAAATATTGTCGCTACTAGATGGTTTTTCAGGGTATAACCAAGTCGTCATGTCTCCTCCATACCAGATGAAAACCACTTTTCGTACTCCATGGGGAACCTATGCTTATAGAAAGATGCCCTTTGGGCTTATAAATTCCATTGCCACTTTCCATAGAGCGATGGATATCACTTTTCACAGTCTAATCAATCAATTTGTAGTGGTCTATCTCGATGATGTCATTGTTTTCTCCAAGAATAAGGGGGATCACTTAGCCCATCTAAGATCTGTTTTACAACGATGTCATAAGTACGAAATCTCTCTGAATCCTAAAAAATATGTCTTTGCAGTGAAATAAGGCAAACTTCTCAGATTCATAGTATCCAATGAATGTATGATCATTGATCCCGAGAGGACTCAATTCATTTCAAAAATACCTCCCCCCTCTTCTAAAAAATCTATGCAATCTTTCCTAGATCAGATAAATTTTGTCAGAAGGTTTGTTTTGAGTTTCTCGGAAATGGTGAGGCCTTTACAAAACTTAGTAAAAAAGGATGTGCAATACCATTGGGGACCTCAAGAAAGTCAAGCTTTTGATTCAATCAAAAAATCCATAGTAGAGGCTCCATCCCTAATAAGCCATGACTTTTCACGAGATTTCACTCTTTACATGTTTGCCTCCGATTGATCTTATGTCATTGTGCTAACCCAAAGGAATGTTGAAAACAACGAGGTTCCCATTGCCTCTATGATCTCATCCTTTAAGGGAGCAGAGCTTAATTATCCAGCTGTAAATCAATAGGCTTACATTGTTTTTAAAGTAGTAAAACATTTTCGATCGTATCTACTGAAATCTAGAACTAATGTCATTGTTTCTTGCCCGACTATCAGAAATTTATTAGTACAGAAAAAACTGGGTGAAAAACGGGTAAACTGGGTGACATCCTTACAAGAGTATGACCTCGAAATCACCCCGATGCAAATTGTTAAAGTCCAAGGTCTATGTAAATTGGTCACTGATTCAGTTGAAGGACAACAAAGTCAAACTAATATGTTAATTGAAGATCGACATAATCAAAGTCAAATTTGTTGTATACAAAATCCTACAAATCCTTGGTATGACGACATTAATTTTTATCTAATACACGGTTCAACTCCTCATCACCTTGATCCAAAAAATAGGAGAGCATTGAGATTAAAATCTACACCTTACAATCTTGTGAATGGTGTATTATTTCGTAATTTTTTTTATGAAATCCTTATGCGTTGTATAGCAAGAGACGAAGCAGATAAAGTTTTATCTGAGTTGCATGCAAGAGAAGTTGGTGGGAATTCCGGTGGAGACACTACTGCCCACAAAGTATTAAGGGCAGGGTATTATTGGCCCATGCTTTTTAAAGATGCCCATACATTATGCCACAAATGTGAAATCTGTCAAAAGGCTTATGGACGAGAACAAAAGGGAGCATTCCCATTGCAACCTGTTTTGGTGGATTTCCCTTTTCAGCAATGGGGTCTTGACATCATTGGCCCAATAAACCCCACCTCCTCGTAGAAGCATAAACACATCATTACAGCAACAAACTATTTCACCAAATGGTCCGAGGCTGCACCATTAAAAGTGGTAAACACCAGTCAAGTAATATCTTTCCTTATTTCAAATATCATTGCTCGATTCAGTATTCCTGAATGTCTGGTTTTTAATAATGATTCCTATTTTTCATCCCTACATATGAGTGCTTTTTCTTTAGAAAAATGGATAAATCTAAAATATTATGCCAGCTATTACCCCCAAGGAAATGGTTTGGCAGAATCGACAAACAAAAACCTGATCAAGATTATCAAGAGAATAGTCTCTGAAAACCACAAAAACTGGCACAATGCACTATTCAATGCACTCTGGGCTGATAGGGTAACTCCGAAAACTGTTGTTGGTAATTCCCCCTTCTTTCTTGTTTACGGAAGGGAAGAAATTCTTCCTCTGCATGTTCTGCTCCCCTCTCTACAACTATCGCAGAAGTTTCAGGAAGAAGATTGTCCTCCTCTGGAAAGTCAGATTAATGCTTTGCTAAATTTAGAAGAGGTAAGGACTCAAGAAAAACAAAAACTGGATCAACACCAACATATTGTCAAAAGCTGGTTTGATTCAAGTTCTACCTCGGACAGGAATTTTGAGGTAGGTGATCTTGTCCTCAAGTGGGATAAACCTCATGAGGGGAAAGGGGAACATACTAAGTTCCAAAACCTGTGGTTGGGACCATTCTTAATAGACAAAAAACTAGGTCCCAGTTCTTTCTGCCTGCAGAGTTTAGAGGGACAGCCAAACACCTTTCCATTGAATGGCCAAGATCTCAAGAGGTATTTCACCTAACAAATCCTAGAACCACCATTTTTACATAACCGTTTCTATTTGGTTTGTTCTGGTTTTCTTTTTCATTTTTCTTTCTTTCATTAATTTTTGTTTTGGATTTCTGA
Source organism: Picea mariana (assembly GCA_032191745.1). Lineage (NCBI taxonomy): Eukaryota > Viridiplantae > Streptophyta > Pinopsida > Pinales > Pinaceae > Picea > Picea mariana. The sequence continues at coordinate 44,045 of JASDQU010371152.1, read as the reverse complement.
GTTAAACATGCCTATATTACAGTCTATCTCAAAAGGAAGAACATAATGCTTCATTTTTAAACAACTATCAAGGACTATCATAGCATCAATTGTTGTATTTTCTTAAGAAAGATGTAGACTAGTTAAAGGTGGTTTTTTGTTGAGAATTGATTTTTGGTTTCAATTTGCATTTGAGAGAAAACAAGACTATCATTAAAATCTCTTTACGTCGTCCCTTCTTTTAAGAAAGCAACTAAATGATGCCTTCCTGTCCTCGAAAAATTGGTTTTGTCAATGAACTATTTTCAAACCATGATGAAGGTTAGCAAGCAAAAATTAAAGCAAACGGAAAATAACAAAATGTGCCAAAGAATGAAATTTTTAGCATCACCCCGCTCTTTTGGATATCTATAAATTATATCAATAACTTCTCGAGAGTTATGGGAAGTGTTGGCAAACCCGATGGGATACTGAACAGGTCTATTGGCAGCGGGTAAATGCATGCATGGTTCCAAGACAAATTCATTGAGGTATTGAATGGGCCCACTGGCAACGAAGCGATGTCAGGTTAGAGAGAATTCTCAGCTAAAAATAAAGTATTTTTTGATCATAAGAATCCTTCATTCTAATTTGAATTTTCTTGGATAGGATAGAGTCGTCAGAATGGGTTAAATGGCATCCCTGTCAAGGCTATGGACGTCTGCTGGCAGCAATGGCCATATCAACAACATTGGAGCCAATAATTTAAACATTGTGGCTTTAATTTGTTAAGTCTATCACCATATATCATTTTTTTAACGAAATATATCTTAAGTTGGACCACGTAATGATTGTCAAATATGCTCAAATGTCTTTGAGTCGTTCTTTGATTTGAAATCATTAAAATATTTGTAACCGGAACTCGTCAGTGATACAAAGATAATTGCTTCTCCCAGTGATTCGCCATTGTTGGTAGCCCTACATAGTTTCAAATTTTTAAATCATCAAAAAATAATTTGTGTAGCTTCATACCTGGAGTCATACGATTTTTGTTCTTCATAAGAAGTTTTTGAAACTACGATTGTGATCTTTCGGTTGTTTCTAATGTTTTCGTTTTCATGTTTCCTTCATGACTAAAAGCATCAAAACAAAGCATCAAAACCTATGATTGGATTACCGCTTTATTTAATGTTTATGAAAGGTAGATGGCTCCACATTTTTTTTCAATAAAAATTTTGTTTCCTGCTATCAAGCTCATCTTCTTTATTGACTCCTCAAATGTTAAGTATGCTTATGGATTGTTATGTGATTCACCAAGGGTCCATTTAATTTAAACTTTGATATATCTTTTGTGGCTTTTGGTCATGCGCATCCTTGTCACTACATTTTGGTTTATAAATTTTTCCTCTCCTAAACTTTACAAACCAAACCCACCTTGTTATGCAATCATAAAAATTAATGAACTTGGTCGTGGCCTGTACCCTATGGGAGGTGGCAATTCGACAACAATGAGCCCATCACCTTGAGATAAATATCAGTTTTCACATGTACTCCTAGCATTCATTTCACGTAACACCTTTCATTTGGTATTGAAGAACCTTTGTTCATACGCGCTAGGGTATTGTTGAGTTTTGGTTCTGAAATGTCACTCTGGTCTTCTCCTAGAAACCCTCCCTACTCACTGTGTTTTATTGTCTTCTTTTTGTATTCCCATGGCCCCAATCATCAGGATTGAACCCAATGGCTCTCAGACCCTGCTCTTGTGTGATGATGCAAGGGAGGATCTCGAGGGTCAAGGCTGGCTTGTTTTTATTAAGAAAATCTAGGGTTTTAACTTGTGAACTGCTCGGTAATTTGCCCTTTCTTTTGACGGATGTCGAGCCAAGGTGGGAGACATTCAGGTCGAAGTCACAAAGGATTTTTTAGGTCAAGCAACAAGTCTTCCTTTGACCGAGCAGAAGTGGTTCAAAAACGCCAAGGTTGAGGAGGTTCCTTGGAGCCTTTTCTTCACATCTCGAAAAATCAAACTGCTACAAAAAAGGTATGCCCGTGTCCCTATTGAAAACCCGGTGGCATGGTTTGCTAGCAATTTTGAAACAATTCATGACGTGCGAAGGTTGTTTTGGTTTTGTATTTCTATATCACATACGCTTGCTAATGAATTTTGACGCAGACACCCTGCCCTCGAGCTGAGATCTGCACAGGATCTTCACTACAACCACGCCAAGGGTTAATCAAACCCTTTGTCTGAGCCACAAAGGACTTCGAGTTTCGAGAGTTACAGAGTACCGATGTATTTCCACTTCTCTTGGAAAATGCTGAAATGCTAAATTTTAGTGAAGGTTGACTCCTTCAATGCACCGCACACATGCCACCTACCAACAACTAGTTTTCGGCTTTCAGGACTTCAAGCGAACAACCCACAGTCATTCCTCTTCCCTTATGGTTCCCTGAAATCCATTATTCTAGAATTCTGAAATGGGATCTGCATCCCATGGAATGCAAGATCAAAACCTTTCGATAATTTTGTCGAAGCTTGATCCCTCCTTTAACTTCCGTCGCACATCCCTTCTGACCGAGACTTTGGGGCCCACCTTTTTGGCATTTCTCTCTTCATGATTTTGGGAGTTGCGTTGATCATGCAAATCTACCACTCAAGTCCCGAAACCCTGAAACCTGATCGGTGCCTACAACTATCGTCCCTCGACTCTTCGGGAATTCCTCCTTTCCCTCTTCAGGATTTCATGAACCGGGAGTCTGAGACTCTCGATTCCAAAGTCACTGCCTCCTCGATCTCCTGAACCTACAAAAGCCAAAATACCAGAATTCCACTTCATAGACACTTCGTGTTCCATGACTTCAGAAGTTTCAATGCAAAACGTCTCATTCCCTTATCGTCAGGGTTCCCGAAATGTCGAACCCTGAAGTGTCAAGATGTCGATGTTCACACCAAAGGCACATCGTGCTTTGCAACTTTGGGATTTTCAATGCCAAGGGTCCCAATTCTCTGTAGTCAAGAATTCTGATATGTCGAACCCCAAAATATCAAAATTCCACCTTGAGCAATCCTTTTCACAATTCGGGAGTTTGAGTGACGAAGGTTTTTGGCCTGCACTCCAAACTTATGAGTTTCAAATTCCCAAAATGATATGGTGGCTCAGAAAAACAAAGATCAATTGTCCACGTTGATTCTTGACGTCAAGGTGGTAGATTCACCCAACTCTTAACCACCTCACAGCTCCTCTGGATCTGATGGTCCACGCGACTTCGCGAGTTCTCCATGGAGGATTCTGACCACCAAATGCACTCCTCAATGACTCAAAATTATTCCTCTTGAACTTAACTTCTAAGAAACACTTTCAATCTCTATATCCCTTTGAGCACTTCAAAGGCTAAAATCCCTCCCAATCTTTTACTTATAAATTCAAGCTTCCCAAGAGGATCTCTGCTCGCACTCCTTGTGGAAAACCTTCAAATAACCTCTAGTTATTTGAGACTCCGACCCTGTGCACTCCTTGCAACAGTGGTCCTTCAACCTTCCTTCTGGATTTATAAGATCCAAGGCTTCAACCAACCTGCGCACACCTTGCACGGCTCTATGCTTCACTTGCACTTCATCTATTATGAGAACAACGGTATCTCTCCTGAGCTTTCTGAGATAAAACTCAGACCCTCGTCAACACACACCTTACAGACGTTTCACTGCACTCCTTGTAGGTGTTCTTGAGAAGAGAAACAATTGAAACTCATTCTTCTCTTCTCTCAGACTTCATACATTCAACATGAAATCCCACACACTCTACAACATTGAAATAAAAACATAACAAAGAACAAAGAAACTATAAACAATACCATTCAACAATTGTAAACAACAAGCATCATAACACCATGGAAGTTGAGTCAAATCTTCATATATTAACTCAAGTGCTCCTATACATGGGTTCTTCTCTACAACTCTCTGCTACAGCTCTTTAGCTTATGAAAAATCTGAATGATAATCCAAAATTACAATGATACAATGGTGAGGGTGTCTATATTCATTTTCCCTCCTATCCTTCTAAAACTGTCTAATCTAACATTTAGATCTATCTACTTCCATTAAACAGACTTAAATGCCTATTACATTTGACAGATGGGAGTAATCTCTCCAGATCTGTTCATATCTCCAAGACATAAATGAAAGTACACCTTCTTCCTTAACTATTACATTAATTCTTTAGGTTCAAAATTCAAAATGGTTCTCATGAAAACTTGCTTATTTTTCCCATCCGTGCATCCATCTGTGTGTCTAGCTATCTCCCACTTTTACATTGATTGCTTGGCTAGCTACTTACGATGCTTCTGCATCATACTCCCTTGCTTGAAATTTTTCATGAACTCATGTTCATGAGCTCCTGCACGGTGTGTCCATGCTTATGAATTTCTACTTCATCTTCCCAACTAACATCTTCAACTGGATGTCCCTTCCATTTGACCAAGTATTCAAAATACTCTTTTCTCCTGGTCTTTTTGCTAACCCTTTTGTCAATTATGCTTTCCATCTACAGCTTTTCAGCTACAGGCATTTGTTTTTTCCATTGAATTTCTTTATGTTCCTCCTCTATTCCTGCTTCTTCAGCTCTGTAAGGGTATAAATATGAAACATTGAATATCGGTGAGATTCCGACCCCATCTGGTAATTCAATTTCATATGCATTTGCCCCAAATTTCCTTATGACCCTACATGGTCCAATATTTTTCATCTTCATCTTATTATATGTTCCCCTTGGGAACCTTTCATTCCTCAAATGCACAAGAAATATATCACCAACTTCAAATTGAAGTTCTCGTCTGTGTTGATCTGCTCTCTACTTGTACTCTTGGCTTGAAATCTACAATCACTCCTTGATTCGGCTGTGAAGCTCCCTCATTTCTTCTACAAAGTCCTCTGCACTAGCAATCCTAAATTCGTTTTGTTTTGAATCATTAAATTTAGAAACTCCTATTGATTGTATTCCATATACAATCTGGAATGGACTCTGCCCTGTGCTTCTATTGAGTGAATCATTGTAAGCGAATTTTGCCTGTGGCAGAATTTGATCCCATTGACTGTGGTGTTCAGTCACTGGGCTTCTTAGTAAATCTCCCAATATCCTGTTCATGACTTCTGTCTATCCATCTATCTGAGGATGATATGATGAACTAAAAGACAAACTTTTCCCCAACTTCTTCCATAAGGTCCTCCAGAAATGCCCTATGAATTTGGTATCTCGATCAGACACGATACTCTTTGGTAAGCCGTGAAGTCTAACAACTTCATTGAAAAACAGATTCGCAATATGAGTTGCGTCACTATTTTTCTGGCATGGTATGAAATGTGTCATCTTTGAAAATATGTCGACTACCAAAAAGATTGAATCATATCCTCTATGTGTTCTTGGCAATCCCAATATGAAATCCATGCTCACTGCATCCCACAGCCTTTCAGGTATGGGTAAAGGTTGGTATAACCCTGTGTTCTACCTTTTCCCCTTCATGTGATGGAAAATTATGCACCTGTTCACAAATTTCTTGACATATGTCCTCATCCCTGGCCAAAAATATGAGTCATTCAACTTTGAGAATGTCTTGTCATGACTGAAATGTTCGGCCAATCCTCCAATGTGTTTTTGCTTCAGCAAATTCTCCCTCATGGAGCACTTTGGAATACATATTTGATTTCTCTTGAACAATAATTCATCCTGAATCATGTATCTGGTCCATTGGCTTATGTCCTTGAGAATCATATTCGTATATGCCTCTTATGCCTCTTTAAAATCTGGGTCATCCCCATACATTTCCTTGAGGTTATCAAAACCCAAAGTCTTGAATCTGAATTCCTGCATAAGTAAACATTTCCTGCTCAAAGCATCGGCAACTTTGTTAGCAGTTCCAGACATATGCTTAGTTATAAAAGTAAAATTCTGCATGTATTCAACCCATTTAGCATGTTTTTGGTTCAACTTCTCCTATCGAGTCACGAATTGTAAAGTTTGATTATCGTTGTACAAAAAAAACTCCTTGGGAACCAAATAGTGCCTCCATTTCTTTAGTGCTTGTATGACTGCATAGAATTCCTTGTCATATGTGGAGTACTTAATCTTCGCTTCATTCATTTTTTCACTGAAATATGTGATCGGCATGTCATCTTGGCTCAAGACCTCTCCAATTGCAAATCCACTCATGTCACACCTGACCTGGAATGTCTTGTTAAAATCTAGCAAAACCAGAATTGGTTGCTCAGTGATCTTCTTTTTCAGCAGATTGAAGCTCTTTTCTGCTTCCTCCATCCAGTGAAAAGATTTATGTCTTTTTTTCACTGTATCCATCATTGGTGTGCTAATTCCACTGAAGTTTTGGATAAATTTCGTGTAGAATCTATCCAAACCATGGAAGCTTAGAAATTCGAATACGCTCTTCGGCGATGGCCAATTCTTAATCACTTTTATCTTTTCCAGATCCATTTTCGACTCATTTGCAGAGATAACAAAACCCAAGTAAATGAGTTATGTCCTCATAAATGATGATTTCTTCATATTAATCAGTAGTTTCTCCTACTGTAATCTCCTCATTACTGCAACTAGGTGCTTTAAGTGTTCTTCTTATGTCTTGCTGAAAATTAATATATCATCAAGATATACAATGATGAATTTCCCAATGAAATCCTTCAGGACTTCGTTCATCAACCTCATGAAAGTACTGGGCACATTTGTTAAGACAAATGGCATGACAATCCATTCATATATCCCCTCATTTGTCTTGAATGGTGTCTTCCATTCATCACCTTCTCTCATTTGAATTTGATGATACCCATTTTTCAAATCAATATTTGAAAAAAAAAAATCTCCACTCAAGCAATCCATCAAGTCGTCCATCCTTGGCAATGGAAATCTGTATTTGATGGTAATATTATTGATTTCCCTTGAGTCTGTACACATTCCCCATCCTCCATCTTTCTTTGGGATGAGCACTGTCGTAACAGCGCATGGACTCGATCTTTCTCGAATCAATCCTTTGTCCATTAGATTCTAGACCTACCTCTTAACCTCTTCATTCTCCTACGGTGTCAACCGATATGCTACTTTGTTCAACAAACTGGCTCCAGGTATAAGATCGATATGATGACTTATACTTCTGATGGGTGGAAACGAACAAGGTAGTTTGTCCACTACTATATCAGCGAACTCTCCCAACAACTCCTGGATTTCTTCTAGTAAATCATCTATCCTTGTACTGGTTAAAACAATTATGGGCTTCCTGACCACAATAAATTGTGTGTCTTCCTTCTTCTTAACCTCATCAAGAATTTCCTTCCCACTCATGAGAAGTACTGTGTTTCTCGTCTCTTTTTTCACCTCTTTATCCTTAATTGGCAGCAACATGTGAGTCCTACCATTTTTCTCTAGGGTGTACATGTTCTTTCTCCCATCATGAACTATGTTTCTGTCATATTGTCATGGTCTACCCAGTAATAGATTATAAACATCCATAGGAATGACATCACATAATATTTCATCTTTATATCCTCCTATTTTAAATTCAACTAAGCATTGTTTAGTGGCATTTACCTGATGTCCTTTTTGTAGCCACGAAAATTTGTATGGGCTTGGATGTACAATAGTGTCCATCTCCATATTTTCTACCATCTCTGTAGATATGAGATTGTCTGTGCTACTTCTGTCCACTATAACCTTGCATACTCTATCCTTAGTTTTGCAAGCAGTCTGAAACAGATTTCTTCTTTGGGCTGGGTTCTCTGCCTCCTTCTTTAGCTTCAAGAGAACTTTCCTCATCATCAAGGATCTTCTTCCTTCAGCGTCTTCTGCATCAACATTCTGTCCTTGAGCTTCAGCAATGTGAGTTTCACCACCATCTTTCTTCTTATTTGGACACTCATAGGATTTATGTCTGATTTTTCCATAGACAAAGAATTTCACTTCACCTCCTCTGCCTCTTCCTCTTCCTTTGGCTCGAGAAAAAGTATTTCTATCAACATACTACCTTCCCTGTGAGCTTCCTCCCCTCTCATGTTGAGTTTGAGGTTTCTTCCCCTCTTCTTTAGGTTTTTGAGTCCTATATTGGGCAACTGTTTTGCCTCTGACTTGACTTCTACCTCGGCCTCTTTGACCTTGCTTTCAGCTCAGATTCTCTTCAGCTTTCAGAGCTATTTGATAAGCATCTTCCACATTTAGGATGGTCATCATGCTCATCTCATATTGAATGTCATATCATAGACCATTCATGTACCTGAAAATTTTTTCATCATCGCTTTCCCGATGACCTTCTCTGATGTTTATCCTATAGAACTCTTCAGTGTATTCCTTCACTGACATCAACTTATGTATCAAATTTTGCATCCTTCGAAATAGAGTGATTTGATAATCCTTGGGTATAAATTTGGCCTTCATCTTTGCAACCATGCTATCCCAGATTTTGATTTTCTACTTTCCCTTGCAGCGTCTATCAGCTTGTAGTTCATCCCACCATAGTGTTTCATGCCCTTTAAGTCTAGTGATGGAATGTTTGACTTTCTTGTCTTCCTCGACATCCTCATAGTCAAAGTATTTGTCTAGAGCCCTAATCTAGTCTAGAAGTTATTCAACATCCAAGTTTCATTCGTACAATGGAATCTCCATTTTTGCTCTGGAACCTATCCTTGCAACAGCCCTGAATAGGCGTTCGTCTGCAACATCTTCAACTGCAACTTCTTCTCCTTCGTTTCCAGCTTCATTTTCACTTTCAGCCTCACTAATATCCCCAATGTCGACTATGCGCCTCTGTGTTGTCTCCATAGCATCAATTCTGGCACGTAGCTCCCACATTTCTCTTTCCACTGTTGGATCTGGCATTGGCCTATCTCTTCCTCTCAGTGACATGGCTAAAAAAAATTCTCTTTTCTCTCTGCTACAGAAAGAAAAGAATTTGTTCTGATCTCTGATACCACACTGGTGTAGAACCCCTACCCTCAGGATGAGATCCACATAGGATCTTCACTACAACCACTCCAAGGGTTAATCAAACCCTTTATCTAAGCCACAAAGGACTTCAGGTTTCGGGAGTTACAGAGTCCTAATGTATTTCTGCTGCTCTTGGAAAATATTGAAATGTTAAATTTCAGTGAAGGTTGAGTCCTTCAATGCATCGCACACATGCCACCTGCCAACCACTAGTTTTTGGCTTTCAAGACTTTGAGTGAACAACCCACAGTTTTTCCTCTTCCCTTATGGTTCCTCGAACTCCGTTATTCCAAAATTCTGAAATGGGCTCAGCGTCCCATGGAATGCGAGATCAAAAACTTTCGCGAATTTCGTCGAAGTTTGATCCCTCCTTTAAATTTTGTAGCACGTCCCTTCTAACCGAGACTTTGGGGCCCACCTTTTAGGCGTTTCTCTCTTCATGATTTCAGGAGTCGCATTGATCATGAAACTCTACCACTCAAGTCCCAAAACCCCAAAACCTGATCAGTGCCTATGGCTATCGTCCCTTGACTCTTTGGGAATTCCTCCTTTCCCTCTTTGGGATTTTGTGAACCGGGAGAATGAGACTCTCTATTCCAAAGTCACTACCTCCTCGATCTCTCGAACCCTAGAAATCCGAAATACCAGGATTCCACTCCACAGACACTTTGCATTCCATGACTTCAGAGGTTTCAGTGCAAAACGTCATGTTCCCTTGTTGTCAGGGTTCCCGAAATGTCGAACCCTGAAGTGTTGAGATGTCAATGTTCACACCAAAGGCACGTTGCACTTTTCATAATTGGGATTTTCAATGCCAAGGGTCCCAATTCTCTGTCGTCGAGACTTCCAGTATGTTGAACCCCGAAATACCGAAACTTCACCTTGAGCAATCATTTTCGGGATTCGGGAGTTTGAGTGACCAATGGTTTTGGCCTGCACTCCAAACTTACGAGTCCTGAATTCTCGAAATGATCTGATAGCTCAGATAGAACACTATCAATGGTCCACGTTGATTCTTCACGTCAAGGTGGAAAATTCACCCAACTCTTAACCACCTCACAAGTCCTCTGGATCCGACGGTCCATGCGACTTCACGAGTTCTCCATGAAATATTCTGACCATCAGATGCACTCCATGAATCCTATCCAAACAACTCGGCATTCTTCCTTCTGAACTTAACTTCTAAGAAAAACTTTCGGTCTCTATCTCCCTTTGAGAACTTCAAAGGATAAAATCCTTCCTGATCTTTTACTTATAAATTCAAGCTTCCCAAGAGGATCTCTGCTCGCACTTCTTGCGGAAAACCTTCAAATAACCTCTAGTTATTTGAGTCTTTGACCCTGTGCACTCCTTGCAACAGTGGCCCTTCAACCTTTCTTCTGGATTTATAAGATCCAAGGCTTCAACCAGCCTGCGCACACCTCGCACGACTCTGTGCTTCACCTACACTTCATCTGTTATGAGAACAACGGTATCTCTCCTGAGATTTCTGAGATAAAACTCAGACCCTCGTCAATGCACACCTTGTGGACGTTTCACTGCACCCCTTGTAGGTGTTCTCAGGAAGAGAAACAATTGAAACTCATTCTTCTCTTCTCTCAGACTTCATACATTCAACATGAAATCCCACACACTCTACAACATTGAAATAAAAACATAACAAAGAAACAAAGCAATTGTAAACAATACCATTCAACAATTGTAAACAACAAGCATCATAGCACCATGGAAGTTGAGTCAAAGATTCATATATTAACTCAAGTGCTCCTATACATGGGTTCTTCTCTATAGCTCTTTGCTACAACTCTTTAGCTTATGAAAATTAATAATGATAATCCAAAATTACAATGATACAATGGTGAGGATGTCTATATTCATTTTCTCTCCTATCTTTCTAAAACTGTCTAATCTAACATTCATATCTACCTACTTTCATTAAACAGACTTAAATGCCTATTACATTTGACATATGGGAGTAATCTCTCCAGATCTTTTCATATCTCCAAGGCATAAATGAAAATACACCTTCTTCCTTAACTATTACATTAATGCTTTAGGTTCAAAATTCAAAACGGTTCTCATGAAAACGTGCTTATTTTTCCCATCCACGTGTCCATCTGCGTGTCCAGTTGTCTCCTGCTTTTACGTTGATCGCTTGGTTGGCTGCTTACTATGCTCTTGCATCAAATTTCATCAGTTTTCAATTAATATTCCCTATTACCTATGGAGAAGCTTGTATAAAATGGCAAAGAGGTATAAAAGACAACAATTGGATTCAATTTTGTTTCACCACGGCTTGATAAAGATACTATTGGTACATCAATTGAAGTTACAAAATGATGACTGGAATGTCTTCCTAGACCGAAATGGCTTCGTTAACTATGATGCTGTAGAGTTTGAAAAACTCGTGATAGAGGAAACCATAGTCCCTTCATCTACACAGGCCTATGTTACAGCCACCCCCACTAAGCCTATACCCGACCCAAAAGTTGTTGAGCAGAGCCATGAACGACGCTCACGTCCTAACACCTCTGCTAAGAATACAAACAGGCCTGTGGGCAAGCCGTCTAAAGGTGATATCGATTTAGGTTTTAAAAATAAAAGGGCAGGTAGGTTGATTTCAAGGAAACTACAAAATAAATCTAATGCTCATGTGAGCTCGATCAAAATGATCGAGATCCATGAAAGATCAGACTCAGAAATCGACAGATTCTTGGCCGAAGAAAACCCTCCTTCCTTCGAATCAGATCTCGACCAGGCTTACAATTTTGTTGATAATTTTCCACCCCGTTTGAAACACAGTCAAGGATTTACGGGTATCAATTTTGATAACAAACCTAAAGGCAACAGTGAACATAGTCCAACACACAACTGTGGGTATTCTCAAACGGTTGTCACAGGTTCACAATGTGAAACTTGTCTATTCTGGATTGACAAGTATTACACAGACATACCCATTTTACAATGACGGATCAAAACCCTTACCGATCTGTTTGACCCCCTAACAGATGAAAATCGTAGTTTCAATTCAATTGTTCAAAGACAAGGAAAACATTCGAAAACAACAGGAAACATCATTGTAAAAAATGTCGAAAGTGTCACAGCAATGATCAATTCTGATATCATGTGAATCGATTTGATTTTCCAGTTAAAGGTAAAGATTTTTTTTTGTCTTAAAATAGTGTTACATTCGTTTTCATAGAATAAATTAGATTTTGTTACTAAAATAAGACTAGCTACAGAATCAACAGATTTTGTAGCCAGTGTATTCTTATTCAAAATTTGAAAAATATTTGTTAAATGTATATTTGAATTTCTTTATTTCATCTTTTTCTTTCAGGATATTTGGGAGTTTATGGTGACTAAATGATTTGGAGCCTTTTTGAGCTTATTAGCCATATCCATGGATCATTTTTGTGTAAACAGGAACAAACTCTTTTTCATTTTTAGAGATTTAGTGTGATATGGGGTGGTTATATTCCCCCTATTTTTGTAATTAGTAGATGATTGTAGAGATTTAATCTTATCTTATAAGATAATAAAATTAACTTTTATGAACCCTTTATAAACTCGTATTTTTTGTAAACAAATCATCTTGGCATGGGGCTGAAGTATGGACAATTAATGCATAGACTGGAATCGAACAGAAATACATATTACAGCTTTAGCTTCTTGTGTATGTGGTCTTAGTTCAAGTTATGTCTATCTTGATATGATAATAGGTATTGATATCTTTTGTCTTCATGCTTTATTATGATTTGGGATAATTTATTAACAAATGTTGTCCATATGTGATCCTTTAGATATTTTATAGGGTGATCATCTATTCAACTCAAATTATAAGATTTTTCTTTAAATTTTGTTGAATGATTAAAAGCATATTATTACAGTCAGATTTATCTTAAAAATAATTTCTTGCAATCACAAATACCACGGTGATTATTTTCATCTCATCATTATGTCGTTAAAATTCAACAGTCAATACATTGTTTCGCATTTATTCAAAAAAATCTTAATGTTCATTGAAGGTTTACTTCTCGGACAAGGTGGCTGGATATTCTCTATTATACAGACGTTGGATGCATTAATAGGTTAGTTCTTTTCTTTTTTTGTCATCTGTTTGTCTTCAAAACTCTAATATATGGTCTGGCTTTGTTTGTCCACATACTCCTGTTTCATAGTATATTTTCCTATTTAATTTTAGATTAATAAACAAAAAACAGCTTATGTGCTTTCTTTATCTGCTTTTGTTAAAGCATCCATCTTCACATATATTTTCATGAGTTTAGATTAAAACTTTAAACTTGTATATCATGCACATAAATAAGATAGGTAGATTTGTTGTTTAAATATCATCTACAATAGTTGTATATATTTATGTACATATTTATCTTAAGTGGTTATTTAATAGTTATCTCTTTTATTTATTTTATTTGTTTCTTCTAGGACTTTTAGATTGGCCAACGGAGCCATTAAACCCATCGAAACAAGTTATACCAAATGGATTGGGTTATTTAGACAACCCTGGACCAGACTCGTTCTTCCAATTGACGGACGATCATTTTCGCCTATCAACACATCCTCTATTTGCGCCTTCCACTCTTTCTCAAGAACCATGGGAGGGCGCTCATTCTTGAGGTCTATTTGCAATCTATCCCTATACTGGGCCCTGGTGTATTTTAAATTCTCATCGGCCAACTTTGTAACCACTTTCTTGTTGAAAGTGTTTTCAAACAAGTTTACCATTTGATATATTAAATCATCTTTCTTTTTTCTATCTTGGTCGTTCTGCCATGTGCGAATGGTGGGTCAAATAGATCCAATGATTTTTCATGTAAGTTTCTATAGAAAGAATTGTTTCTTGCAGTAACGTGTTATCCATTAATCAATTAATAATCTCAACAAATGTCCATTTCAATTTCATGAAAAAAATGAATCAATTAATGGGACAATTACCTACAATCTTTTGAATCTTTATCAGAACACATGCGCCATCCACCAGAAAGGTGACATCTAGTGATACGGTGCTTTTAATTCATTCTGATCCATGCAGAATAGTATCCTATGCACCTACACTATGTTCCTCTCCGGAGTCATCATGTGGAGTCACAGGCTTCAGCTCATCATGCTCTGGCATGTCATACTAGTCAAAATCACCCCGCTCATCAATGGATTTGAGGAGAACCTCGGGAAGCTCAAAACGCCTCACTTGCACTTTGCTATGTCAACCTTTTTTTTGCATTAGACCCTCACTGCTACCTATAGCAGTTGCAGGATTGACAAGTTCCCCATGCACGGGGTTTAAAAACTCCTACAAACATAAAACTTTTCTTTATCAGATCATATACAAAATATCAAACTAAAAAACGGATATGAAATTGTCATAGCTAATAAAAATATGTAAAGATGCCACTTACCCCAAAATTAGTTATTGTATTTTGTAACTCTACAATTCTTGCCCTATCCTCCTATGTCAGGGGTCTTTTGCTAATCAAACCTAGATATTCCATGTTAGCCTTTTTCAAGGCCTTCGTTATAGTTGCCATTGGGTTTGTCGAATAAAATATTTCATCCTCATCAATATCCTCTAGGGGAGCCTGAACAGAAGTTGACACAATAAATAAATCAACAAAAGTTATGAAATTCACCTATAACATTTAAAAAATGAAATATTGGAGTAATATCAGAAAAAAATAATGAAATTTCAGAAATTTAGTTGATGTAGTCATAAGTTGTTACTTTATTTAACATTTACCTGGTGAGGCACTGCGGGTGCCTTTCCACGCTCACCCTGGAGAGATGTAGCAAGTGAAACTCAGACACGGTCACCCTGGACAGAAGTTGAAACAATAAATCAATCAATAAAAGTTATGAAATTCACCTGTAACATTTAAAAAATGAAATATTGGAGTAATATAAAAAAAAAATAATGAAAATTCATAAATATAGTTGTTGTAGTCATAAGTTGTTACTGTATTTAACATTTACATGGTGAGGCACTACGGGTGACTTTCCACAGTCACCCTGGAGAGATGTAGCGGGTGAAACTTAGACACAGTCACCCTAGACAGAAGTTGACACAACAAATCAATCAACAAAAGTTATGAAATTCACCTGTAACATTTAAA
Source organism: Picea mariana (assembly GCA_032191745.1). NCBI lineage: Eukaryota > Viridiplantae > Streptophyta > Pinopsida > Pinales > Pinaceae > Picea > Picea mariana. Next base: position 28,984 of record JASDQU010371152.1, on the reverse strand, counting down.
AAATGAAATATTAGAGTAATATCAGAAAAAAACAATGAAATTTCAGAAATTTAGTTGTTGTAGTCATAAGTTGTTAATGTATTTAACATTTACCTAGTGAGGCACTTCGGGTGCCTTTCCACGGTCACCCTGGAGAAATGTAGCAGGTGAAACTCGGACACAGACACCTTGGACAGAAGTTGACACAATAAATCAATCAACAAAAGTTATGAAATTCACCTGTAACATTTTAAAAATGAAATATTGGAGTAATATCAGAAGAAAAAATAATGAAAGTTTAGAAATTTAGTTGTTGTAGTCATAATTTGTTATTGTATTTAACATTTACCTGTTGAGGCACAGTG
>JASDQU010371151.1:51867-81304 GCA_032191745.1 Picea mariana | reverse complement strand
TTTCTTTAATACAACACTAAATGCTTTTGGAATTGAGCATATACAGTGCGTGGCTATCTTTGAAACAAAAGACTTCCCTGGGTTGATAATTTATGTTTCACTTGGTTGTTTAAAATTAATTAAGCAATTATAGTGACCAACAACCGCCTATCTCGCTCAAAGTAGATCTAGAGTCATCTTGTTCGATTCGAGCAAGCTCTGGGAAAAAATAAGAGCGATGATGGATATCATCCCAAGTTTTGTCAGAACCATTCATGGCCTCAATGATGGCTTGATTTGAAGTTAAAGTATCATCGAGGTAGTCATGTGAACAAGACAATGACATGGCCCACATGTGCTCAAGAACATGATCCTCCTCGTCCGTCTGCAAGGTAACAGGATCAAGATCGGTGGAAGAGTCAAGAACAACTTGATACACTATCATCGTTGTCGATAGTGGCATGACCATTCTAGTATGTGACTGACCTTCATAAGACATAGTCAAGGAAGGTATGGTCCAAGGATCATTAAAATAGGAAGTGTGGAAAGGAACAAACCTCTCTGATGAAACGACCCTACTAGACATGGTGTAAGTATGGTGAATCGGTGCCATGAAGTTGAAGGTACCCATAAGGGATGAATACATTCTGACACCGATGTTCTCATTTTCTGGCTAAGAACTATTGACCATAGGGATCAATGGTCCAACAGATGCACTGGGGCTAGCACACGCAAAGGAAAATTGATTGATCGGCATGATCTTCCCATCATGAGGAAAACAAATAGTATGGAAGACAAAAAATATGATTGCATTCATAGGGTAAGTCCAATTGTGCCCTAGTAATAAGTTATAATTGAGGGGCACATAAACCACCTCGACATCCACCTCTACCATCTTCCCACCTAACTGAACCGGAAAAGAGGGAAGAATACCGTGAGGGAGGAATTAGAAACTGTCAAAAGCAGTCAACATGGTTTTATACTGAGAAAGATTCGGAGAGTTGAGGACTCTCCAACAGACCAGGGACATCACACATGTTGCAGTGCCTTCATCGAGAACAATATGCTTGATGGTATACTTTGAGTAACCCACGTGGATTTGGAATGCCACATAGTAAGGAAAGTGAGGCTTCACATATGTGACATCAAACTTGATAACTTTAGAGACACAAGGATCTATAGCTCCTAACGCAAATAGCAAGGCATTCTTCTATGAAGGACACATCTGGATTACCTGCAGAGTCAAAATTGCACAAGGGGTTTGACCGATGTCCTTAACAATAGAGTAATTTTGGGTGGCTCTAGCATTAGGATTGTGGGTAGAGCACTTAAGTAATCCTTTTAGAATAGGAGGTGGTAGCTTTGGTTTTTAAATCTATAGGGGCATCCCTGAAGGAGAAGGAGGCTCTAGACCATGTATAGTTTGTGGAGAATTGTAATCGAGATATTGACTGGCTACATTAACCTCAGATTTGACCATATTTATGCATAAACGGTCACCGTATTGTGTCGGTGCGTTTTGACTCCCACTCACCACATTTCCGACATTCGAAGATCTTGAGGTCATGTGTTAGTTATGTGGAAAAGGGTTCGTCAGCACGAGGGGCAGTAGAGATAAAATCCTCACAGCTTCTGCAAGTTTGGGGCATTAATGGGTAAGGTGATTGTTTGTACAAAGCTTACAGGGGAATTTTACCTTCTGCCTTTATTTCTTAACCTCACCAGCATTATTATTCATCTTCTCATTATTACCATTGTCCTTGGGTTTATTATTATTTTCCCCACCCCTACTATTATTATCATTACGTCCTTTCTTCTTACTCCCTTCTGGTTGTTGGCTACCATTTGTGCTAGTCGATGACTTCATGGAGTGTACATCCATTGATTGAATGGGATTAGAGGACACAGATGAAGCTGGCCCTCCTGAAAATTGGTTAAGAGATAAATCTTTCAAATGGCTTGTCACCGACTCTAGGGATTTCACATTGATGGAGCCTATAGTTCCATCAACATGCGGTCCGAGATTTTTTCTAGGGTCGTAGTTTGACCTCGGTGCATCCGTAAGAATATCGTATAACATCCCATACTGATCATATATAATATCTAACTGCTAGGATTTAAAAATTGCTTCGTCCTCAGAAGTAACCATGGATGTAGAAACATCCTTCAAAATATAAGGCGAGAGAGATTTAAGGCACCCCTCTAGAAACAATTATGGGGGTATATATTCTTTGATCAACCTCTTCTATCTATGCCACTTTTGGATGTGATCCGAGATATGAGTGGCCCTATCCTGATGAAATTTCCACAGAAGTTTGATGCTAGCATCGTAACGAACCATAAATTGTAAGTGATTGAGGAAGACTAAAACTAACTGATTAAAAGTTTTGTATGCCCCCCCCCTAGGTATATCGATATATCATTTCATGAAAACCCCATTAGTTGGGCACCATTCCAGTAGGAATTTTCTAATGAGGGTTATAAAAATTTCCCCCAGCCAGAGTGGACCTGGGTGGGGGTTGCCCAAGGTGTGAAACTGACCTCCTTCGAGTGTGAATCTAGAGGATAAAGGTGGATTCATCATGCCAAACATGTTGTTAGGAATAGACACAGAGGAGGTGAGTATAAAGGAAAACATTTGAGCAGTAGCTTGTCCACCAGGTTGGTTAATCCATCCAAAAGAAACAGGAATAGACCCAAGGTTAAAAGAAGGAACGCCTCCAATGGTAGGATTCATTTGAGGGACATGAGTCCCACCAAATGAGAATGGATTATAAGGAGGATTTGTGCCCCCATGTCCAATGCTAGCATTAATGCCAGTCATTGGGATGGAGTTTGAAAACTACAATGTAAAATTTGGCATACCATAGGAAAAAGGACTAGAGGCCATGGAGATGGACTGAACATTATAACACGGTGAGTGACCAAGAGACCCAAAAGGGTTTGTGGCTATAATTTGATTATTCACTATAGGACGAAAAAAGTTGATGATAGGTGCCTCTGGCACTGCAACCATCGTGGTTGAAGGAGTCAAAAGGGCACTGTTAACTATAGTGGGTGTGGGGTCGAAGAGCTCTCGGTATATTGATGACTCGGTTTAGTACTCATCCTTGTATGATCACAAGTCTTATAAGTGGAGGTGTGTACCACTTTTCATAACTCTATGCCTTTTATAAGGAAAAGGCTCAAAATGTGGTGGCAACTGTAACAAGCGGCGAGAGTTGTGGGGAAGCTGGTCTGGCTCCACGATGACTCAACACTTGAGATATATAAAAAAAAATCTTAAGGCCAACTAGTAATCAAAGAGCACACAAAAAATAATCAAACGACCAATATGCACACAAACATGATAAAGTGGTTGAAAGGGACCTCCCTTTCTAAAGTAGGTATGCCTCACCCAAGAGGGGCGTGAGAATCCTTTGCTAAAGATTAGAGGTAATAAAATAAGTTATAAGGGACCTCATGGGCTTAACAACTAGTCAGTCAGATCCCCCTAGAGAGGTAATCCTCCATAAAGGTTATGTTTTGTCCAACCCTTATCTGACCCAGGATACCCGTAAAATAACCTCTGCAAGTAACCTATGTGGTACCTACGTCAAGCAACTAAGAAACCATAGTATAACCAATGCATAGGCAAACAATCATAAGTCAATTCCACCTCATGGGCAGGGTAACAAAGCCCAAAACCTTGAAAGCACCACCTCTCATAGAGGTAAGAGCACTAGAAAGATCCCCATATACGAATATATCCACAGAAATATATATAACGTTAAGAAGGTATTGGGGGGATATCGCTTCCACCAACCTCACGCGACCTCGTGATTATCTCTGGTCTAAGCGGAGCCTCGTGATATTACCGATTATACAATGGATTTCTAGACTCCCTTAGTTAAACACATATGTTGATGTAATAGCCTTGGATAAGTTTATTCACAAAATCCTATTCCAAGGCTCTAAATCCTAAGCTAGTTTGTGTACCCTAGAAATATAAACTCGTTACTAATCAATTTTAAATTATAGTGTTACTTTTAATGGCCTTTCTTACTCAAAAGGTGCAGTCGTGAAACTAGTGATGATATGACTCCACAAGTAAAATAAATGAATATGAATACAATCCAAATTCCTAACTTCAATTTCCAATAAATGGTATACTTTTTAAAATGCGATTCTCAATTCAATTCTACAATTCTAAATAAAATGAAATATTTTCTTTACATGCACTAAGATTAATGATAAAGACTCAAAATATCAAAATGTCAATCAATGTAAAATGCCTAATATTTTTGTATTTTCAATATAAGAGAATGCAAATGCAAGGACTTAACAACAACTTGATATAGAGACACTACTGTGTGTAAAAAGAGACAAACCAAGTAGGATATCAAGAAGCAAAACACCTAGCCCAAGATTCAAGGGAATTCAAATGAAAAGTATGATGAGAAAGGCACCGCCCAAAAATTCAACCAAAGATAGCTTGCATGTCATTCCACAGAAACTTAACAGTCACCATAGAGACCCAAGAAGACTCAACACTCATCAAAACCTACCCAACAACCATCAAACCCAACAACCAAACAACAAAGGGTGATGTACGTGATTGTTCAAGGGAAAAGAGCGTATGTACATTTCTTGCAGAAAGACAAGACATGCATGAACACAACTGTTAAGAAAAAACCTATGCATATGTGTCAAAACACAACCAAGATAGGGAGCAGGATAAGAAACTTAGACTCAGAGTGAAAAAAGGTTGTCAAGCAATCATACGACAAGAAACTCAATATAATGAGAGCAATCTAAGGAGAAAACCACTCCAAAGCTTGAAACAGAAGATTTTATCCCCAGTATGGTTGTCAATTCTGTTATGAGGAAAATCTCTCTTTTCCTAGGGGTAAACCACAACAGATCGAAATGAATGCAGAAATCAACTCTAATATAAAGTATGCTATATAAACAAATATGCTAGCAAGACAAGATAAAAGGCCTAACTCATCTAGATGTTTGATGAAGTCCATCATTGAGCACTTGACCCAAAGTAATATATCTGCAACTAGTCCTTGACAACCAATAAATGTAAGAATATGGTGATAATATATAATGTTAGCACATTCAATAGAATAATCATTCAATATTCATAACAAATACGCCTATGGAATAACAATTCAAATATTCACAAGATATTAATTGGATGAGAAAAGAGTATTTCTATTAATATGTAATCAACAGAAGTGAATGAGTTACAAACTTTTGGGTTGGCACGGTTCAGAACCAAGAATCTAAGCTCCTTCCAGTGGGGCCTCCACCACTTCAATCCTCCACCAAAGGCAAGCTCATATAAGAGAAAAAATGAGGTTCTCAATCTATAAGGGAAGATCTTTGGGGATGAACAATGTGTTCAGACATAAAAGGACAAAGGGACGTAGACTCAATATGAAGTGAATAATTTCTCCAGACTAACTTTTCTCTCAAAGTTGAATTCTTCTCTTCTTTTCCATAGCTTGGATTTGGCCTATTTGTAGCCTTCAAGTGGAACTAAAGGGTCGATTCATAACATTTCTAGTATATGGAAGTCCAATGATCATAGATCTGGTGATGTGACATGAAAACCTGACACCATTTTTTAATTTTGGGCACAAATCCCAATGTACACAGGTTGTAGTGGTGCAACCTGCATATACACAAGTTGTAATATAGGAAGGGCATGTATATGTGGAAAAAACATGTTTTTAGCTATGGGGTTTGCAAAAAGGGACTTCAAGTCTTCATAGGTAAACGGAAAAAGGCCCTCTATGCTATATTTCATAAGGTGAGGCAAATATTCCTATAACATTAGGCATGTCTCCACTGCTCCTTCAACAAACTTTTCATATTGATCACTATCTCACACAAGAACAACAAAAACAAATATCTCTCTTTCTCTCACTAACTACTATTACACAATGAGTAGTAGCTTTCAAAGTTTAGCAACGACAACAACAACCTTGCTAAAGAACCAGAAAATGAATTATATACATGAAGGGGCTTCTCGAGCCTTCCCTCCTTCCTACCTAGTGCTCTCCTATCACATTAATGGGCATTTACAAAAAATATCTATAAAATACATCTATACATTAAAGAGATTACAATCCAAAAGGATATTTTTGGGATGGCCTTATCCTACATACATCAATTACATTTATTTTCATTAAATTCAAATTCAAAAGGGTGTTCTCTCCTTTGTATAGTCCAAATAATCTCCATAAAAGCATTGGTTGATGTGTTTCTCTCTAGCCTATCCTCCTTTTAATGATGATCTAGATGCTCCTGCATCATACTCCTTTGGCCAAAAATTCATGGACTCTTGTCCATGAGCTCATGCACTATCTTTCCTTGCCTCAAAATTTCTGCTTCAGTTACCCAACTAGCATCTTCTTCTAGATGGCCTTTCCACTTCACAAGGTATTCAAAACAAGTTTTTCTTCTGGTCCTTTTTCCAATTCTTTGATCTATGATATTCTCCATGAATGGTATCTCTACTACAATTTTTTTTTTTCCCACCTGATATCCTTCTGATAATTTGATCCTCCTATTTTGTCTTCCCTATAACGATATAGGTTTGCAACATTAAAAATGGGTGACATTCCCACATTTTTTGGCAGCTCTATTTCATAAGCATTTGCTACAAATTTTCTGAGGAACCTGCATGGTCCTATCTTTTTCATTTTCATTTTTTTATTTGTTCCCCTTGGGAACCTCTCCTTCCACAAGTGTGCTAATACTCGATCTCCCACTTCAAATTGAATCTCTCTCCTATGCCGATCAACTCTGTCCTTGTACTTCTTGTTGTTGTCCTGTAGTTGCTCCTTGATCTCACCATGAAGTTTCTGAATCTCTACAGAAAAATCTTATGCTCCTCCACTTTTGAACTCATTATGTCCAAAATCTCTCAATTCTAATACCCCCCTTAGATTCCTTCCATACATTACATGGAATGGACCTTTTCCAGTGCTTCTATTCAATGAATCATTGTATGCAAATTCTCCTTGTGACAGAATCTGATCCCACTGACCATTATGCTCAGTGACTAAGACTCCTCAGCAAATTCCCTAGACTTATGTTTTCCACCTTATTTTTTCCATCTATCTAAGGGTGATATACTGAACTGAAGGAAAAATATATCCCCATTTTCTTCCATAGTGTTCTCCAGAAATGAACAAAAAAATTGGTGTCTCTATCTGAGACAATGCTCCTGGGAAATCCATGTAGTCTCACAACTTCTTAAAAAAATAAACTTTCTATGTGTGTATCATAATTTTTCTTCTGGAATGGTACAAAGTGTGCCATCTTGGAAAATATTTAAACTACCAAAAATATGGAATCACTTCCCCTCTAGTTTCTTGGTAATCCCAACACAAAATCCATGCTGATAGCATCCCAAGGCCTATCTGAAATAGGAAATGGATGATAAAGACTACCGTTTTGTTGTATTCCTTTTGAATACTAGACAATTCTTCATTTATTCACAAATTTATTCACTTCATATCTTATACCTGGCCAATAGTATGAGCTACTCAACTATGAGAATGTTTTATCATGGCCAACATGTCCTACTAGGCCTCCACTATGTTTTTCTTTCAACATATTGTCTCTCATTGAGATTTTTTGTATGCACAATTTGCTCCCTTTGAACAACAATCCATCATGAATCAAATATTCCATCCATGGGATTCTATCCCTTAATAAGGGATTTTCACATGCTTCATAAGATTCTTTGAAGTCTACATCTTCACCATACATTTCCTTAAGGTGTTCATACCCTAAGGTTTCTACCTTGAATTCCTGCACAATCAAACAACTCCTACTTAAAGCATATACAACTTTGTTTTCACTCCCACTGATATCCTTGAGAACATAAGTGAAATTTTACATAAATTCCACCCACTTTGCATGCCTCTGATTCAACTTCTCCTGTCTAGTGATGAACTATAAAGCTCAATTATCACTATACAACACAAAATCCTTGGGAATGAGATAATGCCTCCATTTTTTCAAGGTTTGAATCACTAAATATAATTCTTTATCATATGTGGAGTATTTCTTCTTGGTATCATCCAGTTTCTCACTAAAATAATGAACAGGTCTATTACCCTGACTTAAGATTGCTCCAATTTCTACTCCACTAGCATCACACCTTACCTGAAATGCCTTTCCAAAATATGGCAGAACCACAATTGGTTGTTATGTGTTCTTATCCTTTGATATGATGAAGATTTTCTTAGCCTCTTTTTCCCACTTAAAATATTTGTGTCTCTTCTTCACATTTTCTAATATTGGTGCACATATACCACTGAAATTTCTAATGAATTTCCCATAGAAACTTGCTAATCCATGGAAGCTTCTTACCTTGAATATACTCCTTGGTGATGGCCAATCTATGATAGATATCACCTTTTATGGATCCATCTTCATCTCATTTGAATATATCACAAAACCCAAATATATGAGTTATGTCATCATAAAATATGACTTCTTTAAATTTAGTAGTAGCTTCTCTTGCTGCAACCTTCTCATCACTAGTTTCAAGTGTCTCAAATGTTCCTCCTCAGTTTTACTTAAAATTAGTATATCATCTAGATATACGATGAAAAATTTACCTATGAATTCTTTAAGTACTTCATTCATCAACCTCATGAATTTTCTTGGGGCATTTGTTAAGCCAAACGACATAACAAGCCACTCATACAACCCATCATTTGTATTGAATGTTGTTTTGCATTCATCTCCTTCTCTCATTTTTGTCTAATGATAACCACTTTTCAGATCTATCTTTGAAAAATAGCTTTCTCCACTCAAGAAATCCATCAAATCATCCATATTGGGTCCAAGAAATCTATACCTAATAGTGATCTTGTTGATGGCTCCCGAATCTGTACACATTCTCCATCCTCCATCCTTCTTCGGACTCAATACAATTGGTACAACACATGGGATTAATATCTCTCTTACCAAACCTTTTTCTAATAGATCTTGGACCTGACTCTTGACCTCTTCATTCTCTTGAGGTGTCAATCTATATGATACCTTGTTTGTAAAGATCCCTCCTAGTATAATATCGATGTTGATTCTCTTAATGGGTGGAAATGAACAAGGTAAGTCATCCACTACTATATCAACAAAATTTTCCTGCAACTCCTGAATCTCTTCAGGAAGATCATCCATAGTAGTACTTGTAAGGATGAATCTAGGATTTCTCACTACAAAACAGTACATTTCTTGGTCCTTCTTTACTACGGTAAAAATATCCTTCCCATTCATGAGAAGTATGCTTGGGTTGGATTCTTCCTTCACTTTCATACCCTCTATTTGATGCAGGAGCATCGCCATCACATCAAGCGAGCCAACACATCAAGCGGAAGACAGCTGGATAAGCCAGCACACATTTTGAAATACTTTGAAATTGTTGCGTGATCTTAAATGGTTCATTTAAGAGACAACACACTTGTATGTTGTAATGGACCTTGAGAGGATAAGCTCTCATCCTTAGGTAGATGAGGCATTTAATAGATTTAATGCTGGTAGATAGGAATTTTAATTCTAGATTTAATAGTTTAGAATTCAAGAGGGAAAACAGATATAGACACCCTCCTTTGTACATTGTATGATTCATTCAGGAGCAAAAAAAAAGAGAAGAGAAAGCAGAGAATTGTATGAAGAACACCCATGTACAGGCATTGAATTAATAGAAAAAAAAAACTTTGATTCAATCTCATGGTTATGTGTTGTTTTTCTGTGTATTGATGTTATGCTCATGGTTATTTGCTTCCTGTCATGCATTTTCTTTTATATGTTGTATATGTGATTTCATGGCTGATATGAAGTCTATAAGAACAAGAAGTTAGTTTAAATTGTTTCTCTATCTGGAACCAGAGAATTCCTGCAAGGAGTGCAGTTGAATTGTCCGCAAGGAGTGCGTGACTGCAGGTTCAGATAGAGGAAATTTTTGTTCTAAGTTCTCAGAAGTGCGTATTTGGCACTGAAGCCGTGCAAGGCATGCGCAGGCTGGACGAAGTCTCAGAGTTACGATTCTAAGCAAATATTTGAAGACTGCTGCTGCAGGAGTGCGTAGGGTCAGAAGACTTCAACACTTAGAAGTTGTTGAAGATTTGCCGCAAGGAGTGCATGCAGGAGTTTTCCTGAGGGATTTGGAGTAGTGGAAGCTCAGGAGGGATAGATCTTCAAGTTTGTCGAAGGACAAGTGAGGAAGTTGTGCCTTTAAGTTTGCAGGTACCGCTGTAGGTTTGCATGCAGGGTGACGAGGTCTTCGTGGAAGAACAACTCGTCGGTCTGTGGATTGGACAGGGAAGAAAGAGTACGGTTGATACTCTTCGTGAAGAATCTGTGAGTTTCGGTAACTTGTTGGATCTCTCAGAGCTACAGGAGAGTTACAGCGCAGCGTGGAAAAGTTTCAAGGTCAAAACAAATCCAGCCGTTGATCCAAGCCAGTGAGAACCGTTGGATCCATCGCGAGATCGGTTATCGGATCATCGCGAGAAGGAAGCAGAAGATTTGGCCACAGGGATTGCGAGAGGGTGAGAAGCAAAGTCCCGATGATTGCATGGATAGTGTGGGCCATAGCAGGGTGATGTGGCAGGTGACACAAGGTATCGGCGTTTCAGCGTCTCAGGCATTGGGAATCAAGGCAGGATTCATTTGGCCGCACGAGTGACGAAGTTGCGAGGGAGAGAGATCGCAAGTTGTTGGCATCTCGGCGCATCGGACCTCAGAGGGTTGAACCCCAAGTGCTTAGGGTCACGATCAGTGAAGGCACGATAGAGTGAAGTCCCGATAGTGGAGGGAGAAGTCAGCGTTGACTGACGCATCGGGTCTCGGGGACTCAAGAGCCCAAAAGGTAGATAGTGGATTCGCAAGCAACGAAGTCCCGATCCTCCGATCCATCAAAGAAGGAGGGTCGAGTGGAAAGAACTGTGGGTAAGGAAGACCCCCGATAAGGGGTAATAAGAACACTCGACGTTCTTCAGCCCGTGAAAGAAGGGAGATCCTACGAGCGGGCGAGGAGTTATCGGGGAGGTAGCTCGCGCCAGCACATCACTATTGGAAGTAACATGCGTGTTCACCCATTCTTCTCTAGTGTATAAGTGTTTTTTATCCCATCATGTATGACATTTCTGTCAAATTTCCATGGTCTTCCCAACAAAACATGACAAGCATCCATGGGTATTACATCACATAAAATCTCATCCTTATATCCTTCTATTTTAAATTCAACTTGGCATTGTTTATTTACCATCACCTAGTGTCCTTTTTGCTACCATGAAACTTTGTATGGATTAGGATCTGTAGTTGTTTCCAGCTATAGTTTCTCCACCATCTCTGTGGATACTATATTTTCAGTGCTTCCACTATCTATTATCACCTTGCAAACTTTGTCCTTGGTCTTGAAAGCAATCCTAAAAGGGTTGTTTCTCTATATTGGTGCTTCCACTTCTTTCTCTAGTTTCAATAGAATATTCCTCATCATGAGGCATATTCCATCTTCAACATATACTTCCTCAACATTTATTATATGTTCCTTAGAAATGTGAAATTCTCCTCCTCCTTATTTTTCTTGAGGCATTCTCAAGACATATGCCTTGTCTTTCCATAGGCATAAAATTTCACCTCTCCTCTTCTGCCTATTCCTCTTCCTATAGGAAAATAATTTCTTCCACCATATTGTCTTCCTTGGGAACTTCCTCCTCTCTCTGTATGACTGTGAAACTTTTCAATATCATCTTTGGGCTTCTGAGCCTTGTCATGGAAAATTCCCTTACCATTCTGTGGGATTTTTCCTTTGTCTCGTTGGATTTTCTTCCTGGACAACTTCTCTTCTAATTTCAGGGAAACCTGATAAGCATATTCAATTGTCCTCATAGTCACCATGTTGATTTTATACTAGATTTCATATATCACGTCATTAATGTATCTAGAATCCTTTTCTTCATCACTCTCATGGTGACTAGCTCTGATGTTTAGCCTATAAAAATCTTCAGTGTACTCTCTTACTATCAAACCCTTTTGTCTTAGGTTATGTAGTCTCCTGAATAGATTTATTTGGTAGTCCTTGGGTATGAATTTAGCCTTTATCTTGGATACCATTCTGTGTCAGCTTTTAATTTTATGTTTTCCTTTGCTTCTTTTGTCAGCCTCTAGTTCATCCCACCATAATGTTTCATTCCCTTTTAGTCTTATGAAAACATGTTTAACCTTCTTCTCATCATCGACCTCTTTATAGTCGAAGTATTTATCCATTTCTCTTATCCAGTCCAACAATTCTTCCACGTCTAAATTTTCTTCATACATTGGGATTTCCATTTCTTCTCTGGATCCCATTTTTACAACAACTCTCAGCAAGAGTTCTTATGCAACATCTTCTCTTGCAGCTCCTTCAACTTCCATATCCTCATTCTTGACCTCACTGATGTCACCTGCATCTGGTGCTCTTCATTGTGCAGTTTCCATGGCATCTAGCCTTGCATGAAGTCTCCTCATTTCCTCCTCCATTGCTAGATTTTTCACAAGTCTATCTCTATGTCTTCTTGGAGGCATGGTGCTAAGATTTATTTATGCAAAGATTAAATTATGGGTGTAATACCACTTGACGCAAAACCCCTACCTCTCCCAGGGTCTGTGCAACCTCTCGATCAAGGATCAATCAATTTCAGAGTCAGATCAACTCTTTAGGCTCTTGTTGAACCTCAATTTTATTTTACATAGGCCCTCCTTAGTTCTTTGTGTAGGTTCTTTAAAACCTGTGGGCACTTTCCCGATGCTTTTTCCCTTCAAAAAAAATCTAAATGACAGGTGCTAGCTCCCTCCGCTACCCATTTCCTTATACGACCTTGGACTGTGACATGGGACTTGACCCCAAAGGTGCTAAGCTTCGGGCTTCAAGACTCTTGGAAACCAATGTTCTCTTCCTTTTCAACTACCAAAGTGATATATCTTGAAATAATAAGATTTATCCACATGTCCACCCCTAAATCGATGGTCAGGGTGATTCCACGTCTCTGGCTTAGGATGACCTCCGATATATTCTCCCTTTTCCACTTACTCTCAAATTTATATGCCTTTGAATAGAACAATGTTTCTACGCATGTCCCTTCTGCAATCAATGGTTATGGTGAACTCTAGCCTTCATGCTTCGAAGTTCTTCCACCCTTGCACCAACCCTTCCCCAAAGTGCCTTTCCTCTAAAATTCATGGATTTGTTGACACCTATCGACTGTGGGAGAATGGTCACAATTGCTTTGCTCCTTTGGAACATTGTCTATCCCAACTCCCTTTCACTCCTTTAAACCTATGAATATATTAAGTGTCAAAATACCCCAATGATTATCCTTCACAAAACTATCTCATATCATACGATCACCATCTCCCTAGTGACATCCCATGAGATATTCACCATCAATTTATTTAAATTCTTCCCTTCATAGGATCATGGTCACTACCCATCCTAAGATTAATTTTATGAGGTATATGAAACCTTTGTCTTCCCTCTGTGTGCTCGTTCTGTGCCGTAAAGTGTTGGGACTTGGGAAATTCCAAATTTCCTCCCTTGATGTTGATGGAAGTTCTCCCTCTTGATCTTATGTCCCAGAGGCATATGAGAACTTTTTCTCTCCTTTTTACACTTGTTTCCAACAATAAAAATGTTCAGACTTAGGAAATTTTCTAAGTCTTTTCTACTCAATGACGTAGGTCACTATCTCTCCTAATCTTGTTCCTTAAGGTTTTAAAACCTTGGGCGCACACCTTGTGATCTTGGAACTCTGCAACACTTGATTGTTCTCCACTTCATAAAGAATCTGAGAAAATCTTGTTGGCATCTTCACAGGTCGAGTGTGCCTGTCATTGATGGAAAGATCAGAGTATGTGTCGATGGCACAAGAACAACAACGATGTTTGCAGAGCGATGTTGACAGGGTTACAGGAAGAGTGTGCATGGAAAATACAATAGTTAAGACAAAGAAGATAAATCTCAGAAGAGATAGCTCTTTGTGATTTATAGAAGAAAAGACGAGGTCCAAATCATCAGGACTCATAGAAGGATCAAAGGTCAAGGCCTTTGGAACTTATAAAGTCTTCCAAGTTGGGAGGAATGAAGATTAGGAGAAGGAGTGACGTGGGCCATCGAACGTGGATCGAGGAGCATTGTGGGCCATTACATCAGATTCTAGTGACCAAAGGAAGTGTAGATGAGGAGATAATATCTCAGTCATTGATCTGAATGTGTATACCAACAACCGTTGGATCCTAAGGAAAGTGCATGAGACAAGTTTCAAATTCATCGAAACCGTCCATCGTCCAGAGGACAAGTGGTGAAATATCATCATTTCATTGACTGAAAGGTCAAAGGAAGGAGATGCTCTAAGCCCTCGAACTCATGATATGCGAAGTCGTGAAATGAATTAAGCCGTAGGATCCAGAAGACACATGGAGAAACATCATCATTTTGCTGACTGAAAAGTCAGAGGAAGGAAGTGCTCTAACCCCTCAAACTCTCGATATGTGAAGTCGCAAAATGACTTGATCCATAGGATCCAGAGGAGATGTGTTGAAAGATCATCATTTTTCTGACTAAAATGTCAAAGGAAGGAGGTACTCTAACCCCTCGAAGTCACGAAATGACTTGAGTCGTTCGATCTAGAGGACATGTGGCAGCAGATGAGTAGTTTCACAGAATTGTGAATCAGGAGAACTATGTTGAGAATCTCGCAGATATCACGAAACGTGAAATCCTGATGAGATCTAGATCGTTGAACCACAGATGACTATGCATTGTTGATCTAGATTTGGATTCGGAGAATCGGGACTCGGAAGAGGGAGGTTCTCTAACCTTCGACATCGCAAAACACAAAGTTCCAAAATGCATAAAGTGATCATAGTCATTGATTGAGGAAGCATTCTGGACCGTTGATTTGGCATGACAAAGAATGAAGTTAGAATTCGTGAAAGTGAGATCTGGACCATTGGATCACTGAGGAGCGTGAGACATCAATTTGGCACTCATGGATATCAGGAATTCGGGAATATGGAGCATAGAGTAAGTTTTTTTCCAAAGTCACGAAATGCGAAGTCATGAAATTGATCTGAATCGTTGATTGCAAAGGAATTGAGGACCGTCGATTTGGTCTCGAGAAATTATTCGATTCGGGGATCGGGAATTTGGAGAATATAGGTGAGCAAATTCAAAAAAATTTCAATGTCTTGAAGTGAGAAATCACAAAATGCCTGTTGGCACAGGCCTAGGGTCACAACCAGTGGTGACATCAACGGAAGAGAAGGGAAGGAGGTAGCAGTGATAGGCTCCATTTCAGAGTTTCACGAATCGGGAAAACCAAGGTGACTCATATTTGATCACTCGAAATGCAAAATTGTGAAATGACTATTCGTTAGGTGCTTGGTCACCATCATTGGTCACGTGAAAGGAAGGGGCTTATCCAGAAGATCTACTGCCCACTTTGCAGTTTTTTGCAGAAAGGGGAAAAGGTGTGAAGAGCATGAGTGGGCAGAGGATCTCTGTGGAACTACCAGAAACCACTAAGTTTTTCTACATAGAGAAATCAAAGAAGCTTCAGGGTGATTGATAGAGAAGACAAAGAGTCTCGACTTCTAGAGAGGGTAAGGAATCTCAACATAATGGGAACTGATGATAATCTCACAAGAAACATAAATTCTAGAGAGGTTGAAGAGTATCGAGGTATCTGTCAGTGGTATGAAGACTCATCATAGCGACAATTGGCAGATGGAAAATCATTGAATATTTTAGCTTCTAGAGAAGCCAAAGAGTCTCGTCATAATGACCATGAATGAAGAACAAACTCAGAGTAATCGCTAGAGGGGACAAAGTGTTAGTTGGATGATATGGAAGAGGAATTGGGATTATAAATATATGTAGAGCGAAGAAGAGAAGGTTGTTTCTATTGAGAGTGATTCATGCGGTTAAAAGAAGACTATGTGCTATAGATGAAGGAGAGAGAAGAGGCATATCCCATAGAATAGAAATGCATATATGAGAAATAAATGGGAGGCCGAGGTGTGCGTTCCAGAGACAGAGAAGAAGAATAGAAAGCTCAAAGAAGAATGTGAGTAGGAAGACAATGATGTAGGCAGATAATATCAGTGCAGTAATACAGTAATGAGACTGGTAAGCTATAGATAAACACTGTATCACTATAATAAGTTTCAGTAACGAAGTTTTTATATTTCAGGGTGCTTGGGAGGATTGGTGTCGTTAGTGTTTCAAGTCATTGCTTGAAGAGTAGGGAGTTGTAGCTTCCATCTGGTTATAACCAGAAAAACTAGGGTGGAAGGGTGGTGCAAGAGAGAACTATTGTTCTCTATTATACAGGTTGGTGCTTCCATCTAGTTTGTGTTGGAACACTCAGGGAGTTGGTGCTTCCTTCTAGTGGGTGCTAGAGAAACCAGAGAGTTGGTGCTCTTAAAAAATTGCATCTTACAAGAAAGAGGTGGTAGCCTGACAATGAGTTGGTGCCCATAATAATGATAATGTAAAGAAAATAAATATTACTTATCATATCAAGAAGAAGAGGTTTTTCCCTTTATGGGTTTCCTTAGGAAATATTTGTCTCTATGTATTTCATGTGTGTGACTGATGTTGAATATTCTAGTGCTTACTTCCCTGTATCATTGTGATCGTGATTGAGTGTTCTGTGAAGATTTTACAATGGGTATAATTGTTTAAGAACAGGGAAAATTAGTTCACCCCCCCTCTCAGTTGTTCAACAATTGGTATCATAGCAGTTTCCTTTTATATAAAGGTAGATTAGTAGGATTAAACATGTCAATCCATGAAGGAACTTCAACCAATAAGCCCCCCCCTGCTCAATGGAACAAACGTTTCCTTCTGGAAAGTTAGGATGAGAACTTACATAATGGATTTAGGTGAAGATGTCTGAGATGTGGTAGAGACTGGTCATGTAAAGCCATTTGTAGTAGCTAATAAGGATGACAAGCTAGAGTTCATATTCAACACTAGGGATATGAATGTTATTCTGAGTGGGCTTCCAGAAGAAAAATTTGTAAAAGTTATGCACTTAGAAACTAGCAAAGAAATGTGGGAAAAAAACATTAACAGTTATGAAGGTAATGATAAGGTAAAGGACGCCAAGCTTCAAACCTATAGAGTACAATTTGAACAACTAAAGATGAAAGAGGATGAAACTATTGGGAAGTACTTTCTGAGAGTTGAAGAACTAGTAAATGCAATGAAAACATTTCGTGAAAAAATTGAGGAACCCTGTTTAGTTCAAAAATATTTGATATCTCTACCAGATAGTTTCAACCTGAAGGTTTCTTATATAGAAGAACTTAATGATATAAAACCTTTGGCTTTTGATCAACTTCTAGGAAGGTTGACTGCATATGAAATGAGGATAGGTAAAGATAAACTCACCTCTAGAGAAGCATCATTTAAAGCAGATAAAGATGAGGATTCTGAGCCTAACAAAATTGAAGCAAAATTTGTGAGAAGGCTTAAAAAAGGATCAAGCAAGTATCAAGGCATGTTTCCCTTCAAGTGTTTTAATTGTGGAAAGATAGGTCACTTTTCATCTAAGTTTCCACACAAGAAGTAGGATCAGAATTATGAAGGTGAAAAGAAGTACAAATACAAAAGATTTGATAAAAATAAAATTTTATGCGTAAACAATGATGACTCTTCAGAAGACACAGACATTGACTCTTCCTGTGAAGATAAGGTAAATGAATTCATGCTTATGGACAAAGAGGATTATGATAATAAAATCACAGGAAGTGATGCTAATGAGGAAGAAGTTGTGGTTGATATGGAAGGTGAACTAATCAGTGCCTTGGAAGAAATTGACAGACTCAGACTCAAGAAAAGAAAACAAAAATAGTTTTTGATGTTGTTTGAAAAGAATGATGAAGACTTTTCCCTGCTAAAGGTGGAGTTAGAAGAGGCAAAGAAAATAGAGGACATTCTGAAACAATAGTTATCATAGAAGAAGGCAAGATTTGAAGCCTTGGAGGAAGAGGTAGTTCAAAGCATTGTATCTCCAAAATCTTCCAAGGATTAAAGCCTCAGAAGGATTAACCACCATTCTGAATCAACAAAGGAATCCAAATTTGAAAACTAGTTTGGGTTATGAAGACGTATCAAGTTGTAGTCATCCAAGAAACAAAGATTCCATCAAGTTTGTCAAATCTACATTCATTGACAACAAAAAATATGGAGAAACATAGGAATATAATCAGCTGCCAAGGAAGAGTGAAAGAAAAAGTACCAGAACTGAAACTGTAGAACAAAGAAATTGACCTACTCAAAGAAGACAACCATTTTCCAGGTACAAAGGATATTTCTATGGATATTGTTTTTTCTATTCTAACTTTGGTCACAAAACTATAAAATATTTTTTAAGATTTAGATATGAGCAATCAAAACACTCAAGGAATAGATATCTGTCGTAGCAAAGAATGAGACAACAAAGTAAAAAGAAATCACAGACTATGAATCATGTGATGGATAGAAAAAGTGCACAGGTTAAGCATAACAATTGTTATGATCCTTTATTCAATGAACCAGAATGTTACACCTGCCATAATTTTGGACATAAAGATGCAGACTGTCGCTTAAGCAACTACGAGCCAAATTTGAATCCTTCTGCTCCAAATGTCAAGGTATGGAAGAAGAAACAAAATAACAAGTGTGGACTAGTGTTGTTAGCTCAAATAAAAAAGAACCCATGGTATATTGACAGTGGATGCTCCAAACATATGACGGGAGACAAAGGTAAGTTTCTATCTCTAAGTGAAACCAAATTAGGAAACATAACCTTTGGAAATGATTCTCCAAGTAAAATCAAGGGTAAAGGGATGGTAAGTTTAGGTAATGGAACAATGTTGGCACAGGGGTAGACCCAGGGTTAAACACTACAACAACACACCAACAAAGTCCTAACTACTGACCCTTTCAGCAACACCTGTGAAGAACATGAATTCTCACCCGAGGTACAGGTAGAGGTGGTTGCAATACTCAGGTGTCTGCAACCTTAACTGCGACACAGATTTTTGATTATACATCTTACTAGAGAACTTATCACCATTAGTTCCTCAATATACAGTCAATAACCACTTCTCCTATAAGACAGAACTTTGCAGTATTCACACTAATCTATGGTATTCAAGCACTTATCATATATAAATGGATCAGAATGAACATATCAAGCACTAAGCATGAATATCTAGATCAGATCTAACATTCTCACATATAATAAGCACCAAGCCTCAATAGATCTATCTAAACATATCAGAGCACTTAGCATATAACATGTAAATACATCAAGACAAATCACAAATCACATCACACAGGGTTTACGTGGTTCACCCCCACCCTAGAGCTACGTTCACCAACTCTTCTTCTTTATTGTAATCGGTTACAAGCACAGAGCCTCAAAACCCTTACACCGCATAAGACAAAATATGTGCGCAGCTTGCTAGATCCTTCTTTCTTATGTTACATAGCCTTCTACAGTATTTCACAGGGACTTTCACTCAGCTTTACAAGTCTAACACAGTATGCACAGAGTGCTTACAATTCTTTGATCACATAGATCTAGCACTTATCCATTCCTTTAACACTTAGCACACCTACCTCTATCACATAGATGCACTACTACTTATATCTATCCTAGGAATCTTATTTATATATTAAAAAATAGGCCTAAACATGGGTAAAACCCATGGTCCAACATCCCATTCTCGTTACATATTCCCAAAAACCCAAAAAGGGGCCAAGATCCCGTGATCTCTTCTTCAACTTGCGCTCCTCCTTTGATAGGTTGTCGAAGTCCCAAAATAGGTCAACATGACCAAGAAACTCCCAAAACTTGGTCAATGGCCAACAAGCCCCCAACATTTACCCGTGACTCGTCTAGAGTCACTCAGGTCTGAGAAATTCTGCCTTGAATGCCTTGAGCTTGGATCGAGCTACTTCGAATTGCTACTTTGTTGTGGTCTCTTGTTGGGTGAACTCCTAGATCACTGCATCATTCACTGGTCCTTATAATCATTGTTCAGTTGTGAGGATGACTTGTTGTAGCTCTTCTCCTTGGATCTCGACTTCTATAAAAAACAGACATGCCTTGTCTTGCATAGGTTAAAGTCGTTGAGTGAATTCTATCAATAATCTTTGAATCATATGGATATTATGTTGAGTTGTGCATTTTTTTTGAGATCTCTTAATCCTTTCTACAACTAACAGGGCCTTCAACAATGCCTGTAGTTTATCTTCTTTCTTCTTCGCTTCTTGGAGATGCGACTCTAGTGTCTACGGTTATGTATTTTCAGTGAGATTTCATAGGTCTGGTCATTGTGGTTACTAATCTACTTGCACTCCAAGGAAAGAGATTTTAATCTGTCAACTACACTATGGGAAACTGCTTCTCTTTGGTTCCTTATCTTCTGTGGGATTTCAGGTACTGCATGGATCTCTAAGTCGGCGATGCGTTGTTGTAGCTTATGGATTACCTCTTCCAGTTGTGCCACCTACTATGGAATTTGTTCCTCGGTCTTTACTTCGATGATTGTTATAGAGCGAAGCGCTCTGTTGACCCTTTCCTTAACTTCCAGTTGCTTGGTGAGCAACTGTTCCTTTCTTTGTTGTAGCTCTTATTTTTCTTCATCCCATTTCGCATGTATAATAATCTTTTCTTTTTCTACAACACTTCTTTGGTCCTCAAGGTATTTTTGTACTTGTGGTAAATCTTGGGTGGCTTGTGTTGTCTCTTATTGGGCTCGTCGAAGGAAATCTTCAACTATATCAGTGATCCAATGTAATTGAGCGGGCTCATCACCTAGTTCTGGTGTTCCAATACTTTGGGGCATAGTGGATACTGCGTGGATGGACTGTAGTGCCTGCTACACTCCTTGAAGCTCATTCTTAATCTCACTGAATACCTCCTCCTGCTTAGCATCTTGCTTCTCTGCTATCTCTAGTGAAGCATCATTTAGTGCTGCGATGATGAAGTTGAAGTCGTCTAAGGTGAGGGTGGTCTCGAATTTGGTTCTGGTTTCTTTCATTTTCTTCCTTGAAGAAGGTTTCAGAGGGGAAACCTTCCTTTTCTTTGAGGGATCCTCCTCGTCTCTTGGCAGTGTAACCTCACCTTTATTTTGTCCGACTTCTATGCCATCACCTCCTTGCTCTGCTGAGATGGATGCGGTCTTTACAGATGCATTGTCTAAATTATGGACCTCTTCGATCTTCTTTATCTTGCTAGGTCCGGCTGTATGCGGTCCAGTTTTGGGGCTGTCAACATCATAAATTTTTGCAGGGTCCACTGGAACAAGGAGGTTCGTCGACCATTCCTTAGTAATCTCCTCCAAGTCATCCTCCTCTAAATTGTAGTATGACTATAGTTGTTGTTTATGCTCATCAGTGTGCGCTATGATATAGATATAATGGTGGTCCGCGTTGAATTTCATCAAGGGTCTAAACCTGTGAAGTGTGTTCGGGGTTATGCGAGGCATGGACTATATGGATACCTTCAACTTGTTATAATACGTGTGGAATATGGCATTTGATTTCCACTTCTTTTTCATGTCGCTGGAGTACCACAACGTACTGAACTTCGCGGCTAGAGGTTCAAATGGCTCGGTGTCTGGGAAGATCACACCTTCTGGAATATCCCATGCGATGAAGGCAATCAGGATAAGAATCCAGCTGAAGTGGAATTCATATCCCTGATCTTGCACTTCCATGAAATCTATCTCTAGCTGGTTCACGAGGTACTTCTCTCAGTTCATCTATAGTCCCTACACACACTTCACGACTACGAATCTAGTTACTTGGGTCGATTGGTTCTTGCAAACTAGATTTCCTGTGATCTGTTGATAGGAAAGGCACACTGCGCCACTCTGGATAGAGGCTACCTTGTATCCTCTCTTTCCCTCCTCTACATCATCGTAAGTATCCTTTATTATCTAAGAAAGAGAGCAATATGTGGTCTTTCCGGGGTAGAAATCCTGTGGGTCAGGGCCTTGCATGCTAAGCCCTGTGATCCGATTAATCAAAGTTAGATCCACTGTGATGTGGTGGTTCAACCATAAGTATCCTCCATGATAGAAGGAAAGAAACAATTTGACACACGTTCACTTCTTGATGCCTCCCGAAGTGAGGAATATTCATTACATTAAGCAGTGTAGACTACGCGAGGTTCATGGTCCATTGTTGGGGAACTATCTTTGAATTCTTTCCCTTGTTTCTAGTCAGATACTTGCATGGGGCTATCATATTGTACACTTTCCTGTCGTTGAGGTTGAAGTCATTAAACTTCAACACTGCAATCTTATCCTCATATGTGTGCACTGCACGTATCCCTTTCAAAAGGTATGCAACAATTCATATTCAAAATCTCGGGGCACACTGTCTCGGTTTATTGCACCGCTCAGAGGTGGTAGATAAGCAGGTAGAATGCTCAGAATCAACTTAGAATTCGTGATATCATCTCTGTGCTTCATGAATTTCTCATCAGCTAGACGGGATGGTCCTACTCGAGTAGTGGATGGAGAGGCCTGCATTGCTCTCGTTGAAGATGCTTGTACACCTGTAGACACTCCTCTCTCCAACATGACTCTCTCTGTAATTAATTCAATCAAAATTTCCTCAGCAACTTTCTTCTATAGTTCTCAATGCTTCTGACATACACACTCAGGATAAACAATTCGAGGGATTGGGGAACAACTCAGACATGGTAATGAGATAGATAAGAGAGCACAATGATTACTGTATAAACTCGGCTTAGGCCGTGGGCTCAAATTCGCGATTGGAAAAAGTGTTCTTGGTGCATGGAGTGATGAGATAAATAGTTAATTCATCAATGGTTGTCTTGTAATGGATATGAGCCTCCATTAACTCTTGTTCAATCCATTATGTCGCGGTCCAACGGTCAAATGACGAACCTTTATTTATTTTATGTTCGTTCGGAGTGGAAGTCGAACAGATATATTGGTGACAACGACTATATTGCTTCATCATGGAGAAGTGCCATGTGTCACTGTTTTGATATCTCGGCGAAGCTCCACTTTTGTAATTTTTCTTTCTGCGAGGTCTCCTCTAAAACCTCCTATAACCTTTAAATATTAGCCCTCTTCTTTCTTAACTCTCTATCCTTCTTTCCAGTGAGCTTCATCTCGGTAATGATTTTATCATTCTGATTCTTTTCTTATTTGGTCTTTGTTACTTGGCACTATTGAAATTCTTTCCTAGGGTTCCTGGATAATGCTTCTTCTTTGTCTAGGATAGGTAACTCAAACTTATGTGGATCCTCTAGTTTTCTCTTAGCTTCAACATCTGGGTTGCTAGTATTAAATATCCACGATCTTCTCTCATGTTCCTCAATCAAGTGCACGATCCTTCTGATCATAAAGTTTTTTAAATCTTGCTTCTTCTATTCCAAAATTTCTTCTTCTTCCTTTCGTCGGGCTTGATCTCTATCAATACAAGGTTTTTCTATTATGATGGTAAACAATGTGTTGTCTTCAAAAAATTTAATAATATCAAAGTATTCTTCTGTCGAAGTTCCATTGATAGTTATAGGTATATGAGTGAGCCTTCCACATAGGTTTACTAGCTTTTCTTTGAATAAACCTATTCCTCCTAGTGAAGGGATCATAGCAGGCCTTCCTATAGCTTCCCAGGTTCTCTCTGGAATAATATTCACCTGTGTTTCCTCATCTAGAACACAGTCAATGTTGAAGTTTCCTATTCTTGCTTCGATGCATTCTTTGTCTTTCAAAATCTCTAATAGTCTAACATGTTAGTGGTCATTTAGGGTTTCTTTCATCTGTAGAAATGCTTTCTCTAATTATTTATGAGGTTCGTCTGTAGGTTATGGATCTGCCTTACGGTTTTCTTAATTCAGGTTCATTCTTTCAAGCTTAGAAATCATTCTAGGGCAATCTAATACTTCATGGTCTAGAGCTTTACAACAAAGACAACTAGGTCTTCCACCAGAGCATTCCTTAGCAAGATGTCCCAGCCTTCTGGAACTGTAATAGAGGGTTAATCCTCTCTTCCTTTTAAATGATCCCCATCTTCTTCTATAGTGTGCACTAGGATCATGGGAGCTAACCTGCAACAAATTCTTTCTAGGATCCTACATCCATTCGTTAGTCCAAACATTCTTTCTTTGCATAAGTATAACATATTTTTCACTATTCTTATTAGATCTACTCATATCAAATATTTTTTCATCTATTAGTGACCTATCTTTCAAACTAGGATAGACTCTATTACACAGACCTAGATCCATATTCTAGAAAAAAAAATTTCCACTTATCTTACTTCTATAGGGCACAAAGCTTTTAGATCTTAAAATTTTTAACTATTCTTACCTTTATCAGAGCACAGAGCTTGTAGATCTTACCTCTTTTAGTCAGAAATTTCCTCTTTTACCTTTCTTAGAGTAGAAAGCGTTCAGATCTTGCTTCTTTTCTTTAGATCTGACCTTCTCTCTTTAACACAGAAATTTATAGATCAAGTAGAATATTGTGCACTAGGGAACATATCTATGCACAAAGATTTCACAATTTCAGGATGAATCTTTGCACAGATATTCCTCTTCCTCAGTTCCTAGCAATCATAGTTTCATTTCCTGGCAACAAAACCATTTGTTGGCAGAGGGGTAGACCCAGAGTTCAACGCTACAACAATGCACCAACAAAGCCCTAACTACTGGCCCTTTTGGCAACACATGGGAAGCAGATGAAGTCTCACATGAGGTAGAGGCAGGGGTGGTTTCAAGACTCGGGTGTCTGCAACCTTAGTTGGGACACATATGTGATTATATAACTTACTAGAGCACTTAGCACTGTTAGTTCCTCAATATAGTCAATAACCACTTCACTTATAAGATAGAACTTTGCAGTATTCACATTAATCTATGGTATTCAAACACTTAGCATATATAAACGGATTAGAATGAACATATCAAGAACTAAGCATGAATATCTAGATCTGATTTAACATTCTCACATATAATAAGCACCAATCCTGAATAGATCTATCTAAACATATCAGATCACTTAGCATATAACATGTAAATACATAAAGACAAAGCACAAAGAACATCACACAGGGTTTACGTGGTTCACCCCCACCCTGGGGCTACGTCCACCAACTCTTCTTCTTTATTGTAATCAGTTACAAGCACATAGCCTCAAAACCCTTACTCCGCACAGGACAAAAGATCTGCACAGCTAGCTAGATATTTCTTCCTTGTGTTACAAAGCCTTCTACAGTCTTTCACGAGGACTTGCACTCGGCTCTACAAGTCTCACACAGTATGCACAGAGTGCTTACAATCCTTTGATCACATAGATCTAGCACTTAGCCATTCTTTTGGCACTCAACACACCGACCTCTATCACATAGATGCACTACTACTTCTATCTAGCCTAGGCATCTTATTTATATATTACAAAATAGGCCTAAATATGGGTAAAACTCATGGGCTGACATCCCATTCTCATTTCATATTCCCAAAAACCCAAAAAGGGGCCCAAAAGGGTGCCAAGAACCTGCGATCTCTGCTTCAACTTGCGCTCCTCCTTGGACAGGTTGTCGAAGTCCCAAAATAGGTCAACATGACGAAGAAACTACCAAAACTTGGTCAAGGACCAAGAAAAAGGAAAATCTCAGGATGTTCTACTTGTAGATGGGATGAAACATAACTTTCTCAGTGTAAATCAAAGGAGTGATAGAGGATGTGAAGTGGTGTTCACTTCCAAGGATTGCAAGATAATGTCTATAAACTCAGGACAATTTGTGGCTAAAGGCATAAGGAAAAATAACAATGTATATGTGCTGAAAGAGGATAAAGAAGAGTGTCATATAAGAAAACATGATGAAAGTTGGTTATGGCATAGGAGACTTGGACATCTAAACTTTGACCACTTAATCAATCTCAAAAATATTGAGGTAGTAAAATATCTTCCAAGAAAATCAAAGCCACAAGATTCTATGTATAAACCCTGTCAGGTAGGAAAGCTAACTAGGACACAGTTTAAATCCAAGACCTCTACTTCAATAGAGAAACCACTCCAATTAGTTCATATGGATTTATGTGGACCATCATGACAGGAAGGTATGGGGAAGGAAAACTATTGTATGTTGATCATTGACGATTACTCTAGACTTACTTGGGTTTCTTTTCTTAAAGAAAAATCTGAAGCATTTGAGAAATTTAAAATATTTAAGGATTTAACTGAGAATCAAATAGGCAAGAAGTTAAAGGCAGTAAGATCATACAGAGGAGGAGAATTTATGTCAAGTGATTTCAAGGAATTTTGTGATAAACATGGGATCAAAAGAGAATATACAATCCCAAGAACTCCACAGCAAAATGGAGTAGTTGAGAGGCAAAAAAAAACTATGCAGCAAATGGCCAAGTCAATGATGAATGAGAAGAACATTGGTCAAAACTATTGGGTAGAAGCAATACACACAACATTCCATGTTCTTAACAAATCCCACTTGAGACCAAACTGTTAAGATATTTAGACACTTAGGAGTTTGTAAGATCTACATGGTCTATTGTTTGGTTAGGTAAAAGTGTGTTTTCTAGTGTGTTTCTTTAGTATGCATTAGTATGCATTTGTAGTTAAGAAATCCGGCGGTCATGATATGTTCCCTACATATAGTGATCCGATGGTTCATACTCTCCTCGATATTAATGACCATTGATTCGTGGATTAACACCCAATTGGTCCATGATCTCTATTTAAAGAGAATGGAGGGTCATTTGTTGATGATCGATTGTGAGAAACTCTCTTGTAAAATCTCTCTATAATTTTTTTCTTTGCATTAATAAACTTCTCCAAGTGGCCGCATTGATTGGGGCCATGGATGCTTCCCCATAGGGGTTTTGCCACATGAAAAAATTGGTGTGTTGATATTTTATCTGGTTATGTGAGTGTTTACTAAAGGTGTTCGTCCTCTGTTGGAATACCTGTGTTGTCAAACATGGTATCAGAGCCTGTTTGAAGACCCGCTCCTGTTGTAGATCGAGATCGTGAAGATGAGTTGTCTCATATCCAATTTCTTTCATTTTTGTACATTTATGGGCTAAGAGGACTATTTCATTGTTTCTACAGTGCTTGTTTCAGTTAGGAACGCTTTTCGTTTCACTCGAAAAGGTTTTTGTTTGCCCAAGATATAACCATTACAGTCAGATCCAGAGGTTTTTTAAAATTTTTTGCAGAGTAGTATCTTGGTTTTATTCTGGTTTTGTTTTTTTTATTTCCAAGTTGCTACTCTTTTAGATTTTCATATTCTCTTTTCCCCACACCCTATGCGATCTCGGCAAATCAGAAACATATAGGGAAAGGTGCATCTTCTGGGTAAGCTAACCGAGATCTAACCCTTGTTGTCATCGAGAAGCGAATTTTTTTCCTTGTGTGAAAAGAGGTTTTTTTAGCAAGCTCTTCGAGACCATCAACAACAACAACAACAACAATCCTCCTTGTGAACTTTACAATATGTTTTTCTATATCATTTGGTTAAAATTTTCCTTATTAAGTAAGAGGTCTTGAGTTCAAGTCTGAATCACTATAAGTAGCTTTAATATTTTATTTTAGAGTTATTTATTTTGCATGCAACTTTTCTGTTATAAAGTAAATTCATTGTAAAAGTGATCCCCACTTCTCTTTATAAAAGTGGGTCACTTCATAAAGCAACTTACACAATCACATGGTCATTTGGTTACTGATTGTGCCTTTTTTAAAAAGGGCGTAACTCTAACATCGAAAGTCCATTTTCAGTGTCATTTTTTTTAAAAACGCATAACTTTTTGAGCTCTTTCCATCTAGATCATCAGTTTCAGTTTTTAAATACACATTATCTACATATTTAATATGGCTTCTACAAGTACTATCTTTCTTACCAGCAAGAACTACTTCCAATGGAAATCTCATATGGAAGGTTTATTAAGAAGTAAAGGCTTGTACCAGATTACCTTGGGAAAGGAAAATGCACCCACTGATGTTGATAAGAAAGACAAGTGGGATAATAGGAATGAAAAAACACATGGAATAATCAGAATTTCCATCTCTCCTGATTTAAGGTACCACCTTCAAGATATTGATGATCCCAAAGAAGCTTGGGACACGATTGAATCTGTGTTTGGTAAACTCAATATTATTTGCTCACAACAGTTAGAAAATCAAATACGGACCTTGAGTCCAAATGTTGTTTCTTGCCTTTGAGACTATCTATCTAGGTTTAAAACAATCATAATTTTATGTGAAGAATGTAAGATAAATATGGAGGAAGAGCGTTTCATCTATCTTATTCTTTCTAAGCTAGGTAGTGCATATTTTGTGTTTGTATCTACCTTTTATTCCATGAGAGAGGCTCTAGGGGAAGAAGATTATGAAAAACCCAGTCTTGAGTCCTTTTGTGCTTCTTTGATTTGAGAGGAAGATAAGCTTGTACAATTTGGAGTAATCAACACTGCAGGTTCCTTCAACAAAGCCTTAGTTTCCCAGCAGAAAGATAAACCCAAGTATCCCAAGAAGAAACATCCTCGCTACAACAAAAAACAACATAAGGTTCCCAAACCTGCTCAGACAGCTTCAGCTCCTACTGGTGACAAAGGAGAAAAATATAAAAGTAAGAATACTAACAGACATTGCAAATTTTTTGATAAAGATGGTCATGATGAGTCCAAATGTTTCAAGAAGATGGCATCTTTATAAGCAATCATGAAGAAGCACAACATCAGTATTGATTATACTTCTTCTTCTCACGAACATGCACTTTCTACTTTTGGTTTCTCCTTCAATTCAAATTCTACTACTACTTCTTCTTGTGAAGAGTGTCTTATTGATTCAAGAGCATATTATCATATGGCTAAGGATAAAGCAATATTTTCTACGCTAAATGAATGTAACACCAAGAAAATATTTTTTGGTGATGACAGATCTCTTAGTTTTGTAGGATCTAGAACAATTCAAGTAGATAATGGTCATTTCAATGATGTATTATGTGTTCCAAGTCTTTCTTGTAACCTTCTATCAGTATATCAAATCACTCATTCAGGTGAAGGTAAAATTGTCAAGTTTTCACCTCACCAAGTTGTAATCAAGGATCTAAAAGATCCTAAGCATGTTCTTGCAACTGAAATTGCTGATGATATTACGAGGTTGTACAAGTTTGACAACTTTGGGTCATCATCTTTTTCATCAGTTTTTGTTTCTCATAGCGATGGCTTGAGCAAACTTTTGCATGAGCGGTTTGGTCATCTAAACTATCACTCATTACAAAAACTATGTAATCAATAGATGGTGATTTGTTTTCCTCTTATTTCATGCAGAGATGGTGTTTGTGTCAGTTGTGTTCTCGGCAAACACCATCGGGATAGTTTTGACAAAAGTGCCTCTTAGC
>JASDQU010371151.1:19071-44845 GCA_032191745.1 Picea mariana | reverse complement strand
ATGTGAAAACCAGCCTTCAGAAGAAATTTGAAATGACAGACTTAGGCTTTTTGCACTATTTCCTTAGCCTCCAAGTTTTGCAAACCAATGAAGGAATTTTTCTTTCCCAGTCTAAGTATGCTTGTGACCTTCTTTGTCACTTTCACATGGATGATTGTAGACCAACCCCTTCTCCCTTCTAGTCTTGAGTCAAGCTTTCTGTTGGGCTCTAAAGATGTCTTAAAAAAAACCTTAGTTAACATTAATTTATCAACCCAGGGATTCATCTTTTATCTCAAGAATATCAACAAAGTTTATGTAGGTAGCCTAAAATCATGTAGTTAAACCAAATCTGAATTCATCAACAATCAATTTCCTCAAACGTTCACCAAAGATTCTAATAATTAAATGGAATTGAAATCTGATCACTAAGATGCTGTAAAATGGAAAGGAACTAATTAATCTATTGAATTCACTTAACTAAAGGGCGGTAACTGAATCTAAGTAAAGACTTGCAAGATTAACTATTAACTATGAATTATGATTATTGGAAAGGAAATGATGAATTATTCTATCTGTAGAAAGAAGAAACAATTGTAATCTAATTGGAAAGGACAGCTAATGTAACTTTAATCGAAAGGAACAACTATTGTAACTTTAACCTAAAGGAACAACTATTTTAACCAAAAAGGAAAAACAATCGTAAATCTAAGGAAAAGGAACATCGCAAATGAAAATGTGAGGAACTGTCAAGTGATAAATTTAGAAATGGGAATTATAACAACAATCATGAGTACTTAAGGAAAATGCCTATCTTCTGCAAACAATCATCAATTCAATGATACAGTCATTTCTATTTCACGATTCAATCATCTGAATCGTGAAATAGAAATCAAACTCTGAATTGATAGAAATACATAACAAGATAGTAGCTTCTTTAGACTAGGCCCTTGGTCTTCAAAAGTACTACTACGAGAAACTCAAAATGCAGGGATGATAGAAACACTCAACACTTCCGTTGATTTCATAACTGGTGAAACATTTACAATAACTGCTTGCGCAGAGAAATTCTCTATTCCGAACCCTAAAAATGTGATTTCTTCTATATCTATTTCTGAACCTATTACCTCCTTATATATTACAATGGTCTGGGTAAATCAAGCTATCCTGAGGATTGAAAGATCCTCAGGATTGCTTTACTATTATAAAGTTACATCATAGAGAATTGATTATCTCAAAAACTACTTTGCGCCTAAAAAGTCTTCAACTCCCAATAGCTCGTGCATACCCAAATCTCTTTGGTTATCTTTGACAGTTGTTTTATCCAATTCTGCATCAAAATCAAACCATTCCAATCGTAATTTAGAATCTATTTAATAAAACTTCAAGAACAACTCTAAGAGACATATTAATCATGTTCTATCTTATTTATCCCTAATTATTTGAAAATTCAATCAGAATGATATCATAAACTGTAGACAAAAGGGAGATATTTATACCTTTTTCATAACCCAAGATACCCCCTAGTTTACCTTCTTGCATGTCCTCATGCAAGCTAGAGTCTTTCATGTAAACTAGTTATACTGTAGGGAGGAAAAGTTGGTTCACCAGGTCTCCTGAAACCATGGTTTCTTTTGATTTTGTCAAAAGCAGCATCCTGTCTCTTTTTATTAATCTGAAAATCCTTCTGGTAAACTTCTGGAGGAAACCAGAGGAGAGGGGGGTTATACCTGCATCCCATCCAAGCAGTTCCTTCCTCCTGGAGTAGTCTAGTGTACCTTTCCACTCTGAAGGTTGCTGCAAAGAAATTCCTATATCCAAAGGGCTCTCTACTTTTAACCTTGTCGGAGGATGCATCACATCTTAGTTTGTAAGCAGCAAGGGCTTCTTCCTTGAATTCTTTAAAATATGCAATACCTGAATGGATGACATGTAAATGGATAGGAGCCAATGAGCCTTACCCCATCTAACCTGGTTCCTAGTAAAGGATAGGAATGCTTGGAATTGTATGTCCCCTATGAAGGGGCTAGGGTTGTCTCCTCTAACTTCTTCCAAAATGAGATTATGGAAATATAATTCACACAGGAGGTGTTGTACATTCTCTTCCTGATCTCTGAAACATGAAATAAATTCTAGAACAGTGGCAAAGGAAATGGGTTTACCTGCTCTGATAGCCTTCACCCTCAACAATAGATACCGTTCTAGAAAAAATAAAACATAATTAGTGGCAGGGGCTCTGCAGTTGAGGGCATCATAGTAGACATCACATATGTGTTTGATTTGCTCCAAGGCTGTTTCTAGTTGGGCTTGCACCTTTTTGACCCTCTCCCAGGCTCTAGTAAGCACAACATAGGTCTCTCCATCTCTTTCTCTCATGCCCTTCAATTCAGTAACAACCCTTTGATATTCAGTCCTGGTTACCATTCCATCTTGGCGTTGAGCCAATATTTGTTGGGCTTGTCCCAATTCTTCTTTTATCTTATTAATGATGGCATCTTGTGCTTGAAATTGGGATGTTTGATGTGCAGTCATTTCTTCTCTGGATTTCATTAAGGCTTGTTGGGTTTGTGCAAGCTCTACTTTCAGCCTATCCATAACAATGCTTTATTCCTGGGACTGTTCTGTCATGGTCATTAGTTCATCTCTGCATTGAATTAGATTTCGTTGAGACTGTATTAAGTCTTCCTCCAGTCTCTTAATAATGGCATCTTGCTCAGAGAGTTTATCCATCTCCATCAAAACCATAATATCTGTTTGTAACTTAGCATCAACCATCTCTTGTGTTTCTACAGAAATTATATCTTCATCCTATGTTGTTGCTTCCTCTACAACTAATTCCTCAGGATCAGTTTGTATTCCCACGAAATTTGTACTAGATGCTTGCTTAGGAATGTGGTTCCTTCCTTGTACTCCACCCCTTTTGTTTTTCTTTCTTCTATGGGTTTTTTCTGCTAGTTCCGATTGTTTTCTCAATTCTTTGATAATCCCCTTGAGTTTTCCCACCTTCTGTTTTAATACTTCATCCCTTTTTTCCTTTTTCTTCAACAATTTATTCTCTTTCTTTAATTTCCTAATTTTTCTCTGGCTTTTGACTGGTTTATGTTTATGAGGGACCTCAAGGTTTTCTTCATTTCGTCCAGTGGAGGGTTGTCCCTCTATTTCTTCCAAGTTCTCTATATGTTCAAGGGGTTTTCTTTCTTCAAAAATAAATTCCTCATGTGATGTGTCATCTAGAAAGGACATTTCAGTGTTAGGGAAGTCTTCAACAGGTCTTGAAGAGGAGCCTGGTTCTAGGTGTTTTTCCAAATTATTTTTACCTCTGTCTTTTGAGGTTCCTAAGTTCCCCAGAACCTGAGCCATTTCTATTTCATAACTCTTCAAAAAGTGTTTTTTCAGGTGTTTTAATGCAGGTTGGGTGTCTCCTTGATCACCCTTTTGTGATGTCTTCTCTGCTTGTTCAATTTCTTGAACATTTTCCTGTAGACGCTATTCCATGACATTCTGAAATTCTTCAGGGTGCTCTGTTGCATCCTGAATTTATTCAGTCACTTCCTGAGTTTGTCTATTTCTCTTCCTTGTCCTAGTGGGGGATCTAGGAGCAGGCATTGTTCTCTTTTTCATTTTTGTTACTACCTATGAGGTCTGCGCCTCAGTAATTTGAGCAGAGTCTGCTTCAATTTCAGTTTGAGGCAGTGGAATTTCTCTTTGGGTAGTGGTTGCCTGCTCCAATTGTGGAGGTCTGTTGGCTTCAATCAGATTCTCCCAATTCAACTGAGTTTGACTTAGTGCTTTATCCACTATCAATTTAACTAATTTATGGTGGGTAATAATCGTAACAGGATATTTGGACTTTTGTGTCCTTAAAGTGACTTCGTACAATACGATATCTAGAAAGAAAGGAAGGTTGAGTACTAACCTTTGCCTCAGGGCTGCCATCAATTTAATATGGCGTGGCCGAATTACATCGTACTACCCATCACAGGTGATATAGCACTGAACTATCCCTGCCAGTTCCTTCCAAGGTTCACTGAGGGTGTTAGTATTTAGTCCCTTACCTTTTTTGTCCAATTCCTCCCCAGGTTTTGTAAAGGATTCCACAGCTTCTTTTAGCTTCGTGCATTTCCATGTGCATTGTATGCCTGTATTAGAGAGGCATGTAACCTCTGCTATAATTTCTGGGGTAATTGGTATCCGTATACCCTACACCATAGATATTTCTCCTTGCAGGTTTTGGAAGAATTCCAGTGTAACATTTGTGTCATCTCCTTACAAGAGGTTAAAATATTCTATCCACCCTAGGTGATGTAGGATTTCTCTTGCCTGTTCTGTAACCTGGAGTAATGCTGGCTCTCTATGCACACTTCTGCCACCCATATTTCTGTGAGAAAGAAATAACAACTATTGTTCCTGTTTACAAATTCGGTTAGACCAACTTTGGAGAAGAAGATGCCAGAAATGGAAAATATTAGTAACAAAAAATGTATAAAGACGTGGATTTTGTATTTATTGAAATCATTATGGCTAGTTGGGAAGTGTGTCGAGCATCCCCCTCATTAATGTATAGGTCATCCTTAACTGTCAGTGTAGGCGGAAGAAATGAGTGTGGGTATTTTCGGGTGAGAGGTAATGATTGCGTTGCCGCCGCCGATAGGGACTAATAATATATAATTTTCAAAAAGACACATGACACCAAAAATCATTTAAACAATAGTCGTTTGATGTGTGGAATTTGTAAAGTTATTACACCTATATGCAAAAGTGATTTATGGAGAAATCAATCAAGAATAAATTAAATATGTTCATTGTTTTAATAGTCCACATAACATAATATTGTTACTTTTCCGGGTGATTGAGTATAACTGATATGATAGCCTCACTATTTGAGTAAAGGAGATCTAGAGACACATAAAAACTTGGTATTTTGAGATAATCTTCCATACCACAGGAATAGCCACTACTGTCCATAGGCGTCCATAGCCTTGGCAGGGTTTCCTTTTAACCCATAGATGAGCATGTATCCTTCATAAACATGCAAATCATATTTTTTTTATTTTTATTTTAAGACCATTATCCTGGTTTGGTAGCTAGATGATGATAATGACACTCACTAGATTATAACTTAAGTGAACAAGCCAGATCATGATGAGACCTCTTGTCCTTTGACAAAAGAAAATGTCAAAGGCCATTTCCCTGGTGTGGTATCCATAGTGGGAATGTCACTTACGTTAGTATCCTATGATCGTGGTAGGTTGGTTCGTGATGAGACCCCCCATTCTTTATGAAAAAGGTTTTTATTGTGTAACTTTATTTATTTGCATTTTTTTTGTAATAAATATTTGAATTGTCTTTTTCCAAGAAGACCATTATCCTAGCTTGGTGGCCAGATGATGATAATGCCACTCACTAGATTATAACTTAAGTGAACAAGCCAACTCGTGATGAGGCCTCGTGTCCTTTGACAAAAGAAAATGTTAAAGGCCATTTCCCTGGTGTGGTAGCCATAGTGGGAATGTCACTTACGTTAGTATCCTATGATCATGGTAGGTTGGCTTGTGATGAGACCCCCTATTCTTTATGGGAAAATCTTATTATATATATGGTTTTTTTTTTTTTTAAAGTGTTTATTTAGGGAGGATCATCTACTCCTTAAGAGTAAGGGATGGTATAGGGAAGTGTAAAGATGCCAAGTAAGAGTGTGCTGAAGACTCCTTATAATATAGCGGCATAATATCATTCAGGTATATTTATATATATAAGGGAAATAAACAACTTATGGTGGTAATTGATTATGAATGAGGTTTAAGATATTTCGTAAAGATTAGTCCTCAAAAATATTTTTTTGATAAGGTGTGAGGGATCATCCACAAAATATTGACAGATTGTTGTAATGAGGATTAGAAACAGTGTTAGTGAAAATTAATTGATGAAAGCCACACTACGGAAGAATGGCTAGTATTTCAATAGTAAAGGAGGGGAACGACAGGTGTTCTATTCAAAAAGAAACATAAGGCGTTCTATTCATAAAGGAACAACAGTTGTTCCATTCATAAAGGGAACAATAGGTGCGCGAAAAGGGAACAATAGTTGCGCGAAAAGGAACAACAATTGTTCCGTTAAAAAAGAAACAACAGGCACGTAAAAAGGAACAGTAGGTGCACGCAAAGGAAGAGCAGATGCTCCGTTCAAAAGGGAACAAGCAGCACATGAAAAGGAAAAACAGTTCTTCTGTTCAAAAGGGAACAGATGGCACGTCAAAAGGAACAACAGTTGCATAAAAAGGAACAACAGCTGTGTGAAAAGGGAACAACAGTTGCGTGAAAATGAACAACAGTTGTTCCATTAAAAAAGGAACAATAGGCACGCAAAAAGGAATAGCAGGTGCGTGCAGGAACAATGATTGTTCTGTTCAAAAGGGAACAATAGGTGAGTGAAAAGGAACACCAGGAGCATGAAAAAAAACAACAGTTGCATGAAAAGGAACAACAATTATTATGAACATGTAAAAGATAGAGCCCGTGTGATGAGACAAAACGGGAGTACGGAACAGAAAAAGGTGTGAATTGTAGTTATCTGTCCTGATTCCTACTTCCTAAATGACTTTTCATAGAATAAAGAAAAACTAACCACTCGGTTGGAAAACTATGTAAAATTATGTACAATATAAAAAAAATACATCATTTATGGGTTTGGGGTGGTTGGGTTACCTTCCCATCCAACCAGAATCTGCACAGTAGGGTATTTACTTACTTCTTGATAGAAATAATCTTTTGAGGGTGGTTGGTGGTAAAGTCGTAGCTAGTGTCCATTGACCAGAAAAGGTGATCCAGACCCATCGATGGTGCTCAAAGTAACCGTGCCATTATCATGCAATCCATTAATTTCATATGGCCCTAGCCATCGTGTCTGTAATTTCCCAGAAAAGTCCTGAAATCTGGAATCATAGAGAAGCGCCCAGTCGCCTTTCTTGAATGTTTTTTTATTGATATGCTTGTCATGTCAGGTTTCTCTCTTCTACTGAATAACAGTTGTGCGCTCCACAACAGATGATCGTGCTTCATCTAATTCTTTGAGTTCTTGAAGGCATTGTTTATGTGCTTCTATAAGATTTAGTCCAATTTCCTGGGCCATCCTTAGGGTCTTGATCTCGAATTCGATTGGAAAGATGGGTTATTTACCATAAACTAGGTGGTAAGGAGAGTAGCCAGTAATGTTACGCCAAGTTGTACGATAAACCCATAAGGAATTGGGGAGCTCAGTAGCCCAATTTTGTCGGTTTGTTGAGACAATCTTCATCAGGATAACCTCTAGAACCTTATTGGTTCTTTCTACTTGCCCATTTGCCTATGGGTGGTATAGAGAAGTAACTATGTGCTTAATGTGATAGTTGTCCAGGGTGGAGCTGATTTTATGGCCTATAAATTGTGACCCTCCATCAGTGATTACTTCTCTGGGTAGTCCATACCGTACAAACAATTTGAAAAGGAATTTGATGACTACTTCTTCTGTTTCATTTGGTAAAGCATCTGCCTCTACCCATTTGGTCATGTAGTTTGTTGCAACGAGATTATAGGCCTTTTGATTTGACTTTGGATTAAAAGGGCCGACAAAGTCCAGCACCCATCTTTCAAATGGTTCTAGGACTACTTGTTCTCTCAAGGGCATTTCATCATCCTTACCTGGTTTCCCCATCCATTGGCAGCTGTCGCATGTCTGAACATATTTCTTAGCGTCTCTGAATATTGAGGGAAAATAATAGCCCATCTGTAGGGTTTTGGGTCTAGTCCTGCGGTCTGCAAAATGCCCCCCACAGGGTTCGTCATTTCCTTCTTTCGGTATGTCATAGATTTCATCCTCTTGTACACATCGTCGGATCTAGAGGTCAACTCCTGTGTGGAAAAGATATCCGTTGATCCAAGTGAATCATGCATTATGCTGGATGATGAGTCTTCTTTCCTTTGATGACAATTGTGTCGGTAATGTCCCTACTGCCAGATAATTTGCTACATACGCATACCAAGGTGGTTTTGTGTTGACAACAAACAGATGCTCATCTGGAAATTGATCCTCAGTTGTTAATGAGTCGTCTATTTTTGGAAAATGGGACAGGAAGTCTGTGATAAGATTTTCTTTCCTGGGTCGATATTTGATGGTGATATCAAATTCTTGCAATAACAATAACCATCGAGTGACCCGTCCATTAGTAATTGGTTTATTAGCTAGATATCTAATGACAAAATGATCAGTATAGAGAATAACTGTGTAGCATGTTATATGATGAATTTTTTTATTGATGGCATATATAACAGCTAAAAACTCTTTCTCTGTTACTGTATAATTAAGTTCAGCTAGAGTTAGATTCTTGCTAATGAAATAAATGGTGTAGGGTTTCTTTTATTCTTCCTTCCCTAGAACAGTGCCGATGGCAATGTCTGAGGCATCAATGGGGATCTGAAATGGTATCTCCCAATTGGGTCCTCTCAACACTGGTGCTGTTGAGATCAATTTCTTGAGCCCTAAAAAAGCCACGTCACATTTGTCAGACCATTGGAATTCTACATTACCAGTTAAAGCATGTAAGGGTGAGGCAGTTTTTGAAAAATTTGGCATAAATCTGCGATTATATCCTGAAGCACCAAGGAAACTACGTACCTCAGTTTGTGTGTGTGGAGTAGGTAGATTAAGTATTACCTCAATGTTTGTTGGATCTACTCTAATTCCATCTGCAGAAATTTAATGCCCTAATATCACACCTTCTGTCATCATCATGTGACATTTTTCGTGGTTTAAGCATAACCTGGTAGAGATGAAATGTTCTAATATCTTCTCCAGATTAGTCAAGGCTTGATCGAAGTCATCACCATACGGAATAAAATCATCCATGTAGACTTCAATCCCTTCACTAATCAGATCACTGAATATGCTCAGAATGGCCCTTTGGAATGTAGCTGGAGTGTTACAGAGTTCGAAGGGTAATACTTTGTGTGTAAAGGTACCCCAAGGACTTGTGAATGTCGTTTTATCTTGATCCTCTAGGGTAATCTGGATCTAATTGTAGCCACTAAAACTGTCTAGGAAAGAGAAGAATTTATTCCCTGCTAAGGTGTCTAGGACCTGATCGATGAAGGGTAATGGACAATGGTCTTTTTGAGTAGTTTTTTTATCACTGTAGTCAACACAAGTTCGCCACTTCCCATTTTTCTTGGGAACGATGACTAATGGGGAAACCCATCGACTATCTAAGATAGGGTATATA
Source organism: Picea mariana (assembly GCA_032191745.1). Classification (NCBI taxonomy): domain Eukaryota; kingdom Viridiplantae; phylum Streptophyta; class Pinopsida; order Pinales; family Pinaceae; genus Picea; species Picea mariana. The sequence continues at coordinate 35,613 of JASDQU010371151.1, read as the reverse complement.
AAATATGCATCCAACAACCTTTGTAGTTCCTCTTTAACAATATATCTAAGGTGAAGATTTAGTCTTCTTTGTAGTTTTCGGATAGGTCTAGATTCGTTCTCATTATAAATGTGGTGTGTGCAGAGTTGTGGGTCAATACCTTTCATATCATAGTACTCCCAAGAAAAACCTTGTTGGTATTTAGAGAGTGTTTGGATTATCTTTTGTTGTTGTTTCTCTTCTAGGTTGGCATTAATGTTCAGAGACTTCCCTGATGCGATCTCGACAGGTTTTTTGTTGTGGACATCGGTAGTCAGGATTTGTTGTTCCATTAAATCTTCTAGCGGGTCTCCCTTTGCTTCACAATCTAGAACATGTTGGATCATCTGGCATGTTGGGTTACTTACAGTGGGTGGATTATTAATAAACCCATTGATTACATCATATTCTAGTTGGTTCTTGAGCTTGAGGGATTCTTCCATCATGAGTGGGGTACACAGATCCTTCTCTGGATATCGTGGAGGTGGAAATTGTGGATATAGGATCGTTGGACTGGGTTTGGCTGGAGGATATAAGATGAGATTCCCTGTAACACCTCCTCTCACAATTTTCATTGTACCTTATCAACATCCTATGTACGCATCAGCTATCGCGAGCCACGGTCTGCCCAATATCAGTGGATTCCCTTCAAGTCCACTTTTTGGGTGAATGATGAGAAAATATGTGGTATATTCTCAGGAATCAATTGAAATGGCGATATCATGTAGTGTGCTGAGTGGTCTGACCATCGATAGATCGGCCAATTGCAGCATAATCGGGGTTGGGCCGAAAGAGTGAAATCCCAGTGCATTGTAGGTTTCCATAGTTAGAATGTTGATGGCGGCCCCCAAATCAACTAGGGTATTTGGAAAGGAACAACCCTGAATATGCACTGTTACTATGGGGTTCCGTGGATCTACATATTTGACTGGTGTTTCTCTCCCCAGAATTAGATCAAATAAGGCTCCCACTACATGAACTATTGATGATGAATTTTTTATTTTTCTGGCAGGTTTCCTGCCACATAGCTCCCTGATTGTCTTTGCATAGATCGGTATGTCTTGCAGGGCTTGAAGGATGGAATTTTGATGTATAAATTCTTGACTTCCCCTATAATGTCGAAGTCAGGATATACGGTGGGTTTCGCTATCATCAGTCTTTCGGGGAATGGAGGGTAGGGAATTTCATATTTATCAGAGTCCTGTGATTCGACTGTGTTCCCCCCTTGCTCGATTTATTCCATTATTTCCACAGTCAAGGGTTTTATTGCTGGTTTTTTTTCGTTCCCCTACTCTTGGGGATCATTATTTTGTTCAGGGGAAATTATATGCCATGATCTCAGTCAGAGCTCATTGCATTCTACTAAATTGATTTCCCCTTCTCCACTTTCCATAATCTGGACAAGCTGAGCTGATCTATTATTGGGGTTTGGGTGGGGTTGGGCAGGCAATTGGGGGCGTAATTGTGGTTGGGGGTTTTGTGGCAATTGGAGTGGGGTCTGTAACAAGGGTTGGGTTTGAGAGGTCATCCCCATGGGTTGGTTATTCATCCCCATGGGGCGCTGCCAGTTATGGTTCCAATTTGAGTTTTGGGCAGGCGGGTTAGGCCATTGTGGAGGGTAGGTGTTATTCGGGTTTTGCCAGGATGAGGTGGGGTATTGCGAATTGGGCCAATTGGAACTTGTAGTTGGTTTATTTTTCCAATTGGGGTTTGTAGCGGGCTAGTTTTTCCAAGTGGGAATTATAGGTGGGTACTGCTGGGGCTACCAATTCTGATTGGTGAATGGCTAGCCCTGCCATGTGCTGCTAAAATTTTGTTGTTGATTATACTGTCCAGGAAAGAAAGAGGGAGGGTCCTGAAATGTATTTTGAGACTGGGACTACCATTGTCAACGCTGATCCATCAGATATAATGGTTTTGTTTCCTCTTCTGCTTCTTTAAATACATCTTTCAATCTAGGGAGTGGTGGGCATTCTTTCGTATCATGATCCTTGGTGCAAATATCACAAACCCGAACTATATCCAAGGGGCATTCTCTTGGACCATGTTTCTTTCTGCACCTATAGAAAAATATAGCCAAGGTCTTCTCTATTTCTACCTTTTTCTATTTGGCCTACAATGCATCCAATTGTGTGGTTAGAGTTCTCAAAATGTATGTTTTAAAATTTTCTAAGAGATTACCAACTTCATCTCGCGTAACACTCCCACTAGTGATATTGTCATTTCTTGTGAAGGACGTCTGCATTCCTGACCTGGTCCGTGTACTTCCTCGTGAGCACCTGATACACAATGGAACAATGTCTTCATAAGTTTCCTAATAAATGTCACCTTTCCCCATTAGATTTAATGTTTCTACCCATTCATCTTTCATGCCCTTAATCAAAGTAGCTTTAAGTACTTCACCTGGTAATGTACTGTAGGATGATCTTTGCAAGTTATACTGAAATCTTTCGACATATTCTTCTAATGATTCATTTTCTTTTGCAGTCACTTGAAAATTTTCATCTTTTAGGTCTCTGGTTCTACAATAGTCTTGATATTTTAACAAGAAGGTTTGTTTCATCTGATCCCAAGAATCAATGGTTCCACCTCCCAATCCCATGAACCAGCGTAAGGATGCTCCTTTCAGGGTGGAGGGGAAGAGTTTTAATTTTTGGGGTTCATAGGTGTAATCATACCCTCTACATATGATGTCAAATTCAAATAGGAATGTGTTAGGGTCTTCTGAAATCAATCCATGGAAGGTTGGAATATGTTGTAAGGGGATTTCTTTCATGGGAGCATTGGTAATTGGGTTGACCATTGGATATTTCAGCGTGGAGGTCTGGGGTCGTTGTTGATTTGGTTGTGCCATTTGATAAAAAATGTGGCAAAAGTTTTCAAGAGGTTCTTGATCCGAGTATTCTATTTGAAATAGTTGATTATTTGGTCTTTCAGGAAATTTGATTGCACTCCCTTTATCTAGAATTTTGAATATGCCTTTTTCCTTCGCAGGAGACTCATGGTCGGGTGGTGGTGGTTGGTCTGCCCTGGAAACCTCGCTAGCTTCTCCTACAGCTTCCTCCAGATTATTAGATCTTCCCTCTTCTAAAGGTTTGAGTGGTGGGATATTTGTGCTCTGGAAGCTTTTATCAGGCCCTTTAGTTTTTCTATGAATCTTAGCGTGGGTCGTAGTTGGTGAAACCACTTCCTGAGGGATTTAGATGGATCCTTTTCTAGGTCCAACCGAAGCTTGGGATTCACTCTTTTCGATGATTTCATCTATGAAAGTGCTTCTTCCAGGGATCACCGGACCCTTGGTTTTGGTAGTTTTTGGTGGGGGTTTTGGTTTTTCAAGATCCTTCTTTCTAGTCATACACACTTCACACAACAACAAAAGAAATTTCAATCAAAAGAAACACCTATGAAGCCTTTTAAGTGTCAACTGGAGGTAAGCGTTGGCATAAACACTTTACTTATTACCTGCATAGGTTCTTACCTATCGTCTTCAATACTTGGTCCTCCAGAGACACAACCTATGCTACCTTTGATATTCTCCCCGGCAATGGCGCCAAAATGTTGGGCTCTAAAGATTTCTTAAAAACAACCTTAGTTAACATTAATTTATCAACCCAGGGATTCGTCTTTTATCTCAAGAATATCGACAAAGTTTATGCAGGTAGCCTAAAATTGTGTAGCTAAACCAAATCTGAATTCATCAACAATCAAGTTCCTCAAACGTTCACCAAAGATTCTAAGAATTAAATGGAATTGAAATCTGATCACTAAAATGCTGTAAAATGGAAAGGAACTAATTAATCTATTGAATTCACTTAACTAAAGGGCAGTAACCAAATCTAAGTAAATACTTGGAAGATTAACTATTAACTATGAATTCTAATTACTAGAAAGGAAATGACGAATTATTCTTTCTGTAGAAAGAACAAAAAATTGTAATCTAATCGGAAAGGACAACTAATGTAACTTTAACCGAAAGGAACAACTATTGTAACTTTAACCGAAAGGAACAACTATTTTAACCGAAAAGGAACAACAATCGTAAATCTGAGGAAAAGAAACAGCGGGAATGAAAATGTGAGGAACTATCAAGCAATAACTTTAGAAATGGGAATTATAATAGAAATCATGAGTACTTAAGGAAAATGCCTATCTTCTGCAAACAATCATCAATTCAATGATACATTCATGCAATTAAAAAGATATTTTAATCGCGAAATAGAAATCAAACTTTGAACTAATACAAATACAGAATGAGACAATAGCTTCTTTAGACTGGGCCCTCGGTCTTCAGAAGTACTGCTACGAGAAACTCAAAATGCAGGGATGATAGAAACACTCAAAACTTCCATTGATTTCATAACTAGTGAAACATTTACAATAACTGCTTGCATAGAGCAATTCTCTATTCCGAACCCTAAAAATGTGATTTCTTCTATATCTATTTCTGAACCTATTACCTCCTTATATATTAAAATGGTTTGGGTAAATCAAGCAATCCTGAGGATCGAAAGATCCTCAGGATTTCTTTACTATTATAAAGTTACATCATAGAGAATTGATTATCTCAAAAACTTCTTTGCACCTAAAAAGTCTTCAACTCCCAACAACTCGTGCATACCCAAATCTCTTTGGTTATCTTTGACAGTTGTTTTATCTAATTCTACAGCAAAATCAAACCATTCCAATCGTAACTTAGAATCTATTTAATAAAACTTCAGTAACAACTCTAAGAGACATAGTAATCATGTTCTATCCTATTTATCCCTAATTATTTGAAAAGTCAATCAGAATGATATCATAAAATGTAGACAAAAGGGAGATATTTATACCTTTTTCGTAACCCAACACTTTATGCCACCTATACTTCTCCTGAAGTTGATGCCACTCTATACCATCAGTTAGTTGTTAGCCTCTTATACTTGACTCATACCTTTCCTGATCTTTCCTTTGTTGTTGGTCTTGTTGCCTGATATATGCAAACACCCATGAAATCCATTGGAAAGTAGATAAAAAAATACTTCGCTATGTTTGTGGTACAGTTTAGTTTGGGATACATTACAGTTCAGGGGGGGACTCCTTTATTGGTTGGTTTCACTGATTCAGATTGGGCCGGTGACCCTGATGATCAGAAGTCTACTGTAGATTATGTTTTCAGCCTTGGTTCAGGACCTGTCACTTGGGCGTGTAAGAAACAACAGGCTATTTAACTTTATTCAGTAGAAGCAAAGTATCGAGTAGTAATAAATGCAAGTCAAGAAGCCCTGTGGCTTCAACAAATACTTTCAAAGTTTGGATTCCAGCACTAACATCTGACCAACCTTTGGTGTGACAATCAGAGTTCTATCAAGCTCTCCAAAGACCCAATTTAACATCCGTGTAGCAAACACATCGAGCTACACATGGACTTCATAAGAAAGATTATTCATGATCAAGTTATTGAAGTGCTCCTTTTCCTTATAGAATATCAAGTTGCAGACAGTTTCACAAAGTCTCTTACAGAAGTGAAGTTTTCCAAACTTCGATCTATGTTAGGATTTGAGGAAGTTTTCATTAAGGGGGGATAGGCTCTAATCCCTCCTTCTTTCTACTATTGTGTCACTATTGTAAATCCTTCAATCCTATCCCAAGTTGTTCTTAAGGGGGGATGTTAGGATATTTAGACACTTATGAGTTAGTAATATTTACTTGGTCTATTGTGTCATTAGGTAAAAGTGTGTTTTCTAGTGTGTTTCTTTAGTATGCATTAGTATGCATTTGTAGTTAGGAAATCTGATGGTCACGATATGTTCTCGACATAGAGTGATCCAACGGTTCATACTCTCCTCGATCTTAACGGCCATTGATTTGTGTCTTAACACATGATTAGTCCATGATCTCTATTTTAAGAGCATGGAGGGTCATTTGTCGATGATCGATCGTGAGAAACTCTCTTGTAAAATCTCTTTGTAATATTTTTCTTTGCATTAATAAATTTCTCCAAGTGGTCGCGTTGGTTGGGGCCGTGGATGTTTCCCCATAGGGGTTTTACCATGTGAAAACATTAGTGTGTTGATCTTTGATCTGGTTATGTGAGTAGTTACTGAAGGTGTTCATCCTCTTTTGGAATACCTGTGTTTTCGAACACACACAATGACAAAACACCTTATGATATGTGGTATGGAAGACCTGCTTCAATCAAACACTTCAAAGTCTTTGGGAGTAAGTGCTACATAAAAAATAATAATGAGAACCTTGTAAAGGATGATGACAGAGCTGATGAAGGCATATTCTTAGGGTATGCTACAAATAATAAAGGATACAGATGTTATAATAAGAGGCTGCATAAATTGGTTGATTGTATTGACATAAAAGTGGATGAAGGAATTCCAGTAAGAGAGGTGAACAATATTGAATCAACAACAAAGGATGTAGATGATGTTGAAGTTCAATAGGTCCGAGAATCATAATGAGAAGACTCTAAGTCAAATGAAGATGCAAATACTCAGATAAACTCAAATCAGCAGACAACATCAAATTCTTCCTCCGGAATTACTCAAAAGAATCATTATGCAAGTTAGATAATTGTTGAAAAAGACAAAGGTGTAAAAAGCAAGAGAAGGATAATCAAAAACACTGAGCAATCACATATAGCCTTCATATCCATGGTAGAACCCAAGAACTTCAATGAGGCCAGTAAATATGTAAATTGGTTAAAATCAATGAATGAGGAACTAGACCAAATTGAAAAGAATGACACTTGGGAACTTGTTCCTAGGCTAGTAGATAAAAATGTGATAGGATCAAAATGGGTCTACAAAAATAAAATGAATGAGCAAGGAAATATTGTAAGAAATAAGGCTAGGTTGGTCTGCAAAGGATATGCTCAAATAGAAGGGCTGGACTTTGATGAAACATTTGCACATGTAGCAAGATTAGAAGCTATCATAATGTTTCTTGCCTATTCTTGTCATAAGGACTTTAAAGTTTATCAAATGGATGTAAAGTCATGTTTTCTAAATGGAGATCTAAAACAAGAAGCTTATATGGAACAACCACAAGGTTTCCAACTGTTAGATAACCCTGACTTTGTCTGCAAGCTGAAGAAAGCCTTATATGGGTTGAAACAAGATCCTCGTGCCTGGTATCATAGATTGGATACGTATCTACAAGAGAAAGGATTCAAGAGAGGAACAATTGACAACAATCTATATAGAAAAACATAGGGTAATGATCTTCTCATTGTGTTGGTCTATGTAGATGACATCATCTTCAGTAGTAATAATGCTTCATTGGTACAATGGTTTGCTTCTACCATGCAGTCTAAATTTGAAATGTCTAAGATAGGAGAATAGACATTTCTTTTTGGCCTACAAATTACTCAGAAGTCTGAAGGAATATTTCTTTCTTAGGAAGAATATCAAAGAGAAATGTTGAAAAGGTTTCAAATGAAAGATTCTAAGCCTATGAGAACACCTATGGTCACTGGATGTAAGTTAAGCAAGTATGATGATTCACCTAATGTTGATCGGAGTTCATATAGGTCTATGATAGGCTTCCTATTGTACATGGAAACATCTCGTCCAGACATAATGCATTTTGATGGAATGGTAAGAAGGCATCAGGCCACACCTAAATAGAGCCATTTTTTAGCTATCAAAATAATATTCAGATACTTGAAAGGAGCAATGGACTATGGCCTATGGTATCCTACGAATCAAAATTTTCAACTATCAGTTTATTCAGATGTTGAATGGGCTAACTGCGTGGATGAAAGGAAAAGCATGAGTGGAGGTCTATTCTTCTTAAGATATTCTCTAGTAGCATTATTGAGCAAGAAGAAAGGTTCCATTTCCTTATCAACTACATAAGATGAATACATTGAAGCTGCCACCTGTTGTACCCAAGTATTGTGGATAATTCAGACACTTGCAAACTTGGGGATAAATTATACTGCACCAATTCAAATCCATTGTGATAATTCAGTGCAATTAGTGTGTCAAAGAATTCTATATTCCACTCCAAGACCAAGCATATACCCATAAAGTATCACTTCTTGACGAAACAAGTAACCAAATCTGTGGTTTCTTTGCATTATATTCCATCCAAAGATCAGATTGTTGATGTCTTCACTAAATTGCTTAAACAAGCTCAGTTTGAGTATCTACGCCAGAAGTTGGGCATGACCTCACTGTCAACCTAAGAGGGTCCATCCTGTCAGGGGGAGTTTGCATTGGTTGAATATCTAATACCTCTGAATAATACTGCAACAGCTCAGGGGGAGCATTTTTTCTTTGACATTGATGTCAAAGGGGGTGAAAAGGTGTTATGGATGCTACAGTTGGGATCTAAGTAGAACAGTGCAGCCATTCAGGGTTTCCATCAATGCCAAAGGGGGATATTGTTGGCATCTTCATAGGTCGAGTATGCTTGTCATTGATGGCAAGATCAGAGTATGCGTCGATGACAAAAGAACAAAAGAAATGTTGGCAAAGTGATGTTGACAGGGTTACAGGCAGAGTGTGCATGGAAAACACAATAGTTAAGACACAGAAGACAAATCTCAGAAGAGATATCACTTTGCGCTTTATAGAAGTGAAGATGAGGTCCAAATCATCAGGACTCATAAAAGGATCAAAGTTCAAGGCATTTGGCACTTAGAAATTCTTCCAAGTCGGGAGGAATGAAGCTCAAGAGGAGGAGTGACATGGTTCATTGATTGTGGATAGAGGAGCGTTGTGGGTCATTAGATCAGAGTCCATTGACCAAAGAAAGCACATATGAGGATATCATATCTCAGCTATTGATTTTAGTGCATAGATCAATAATTGTTGGATCCTAAGGAAAGTGCACAAGACAAGTTTTGAATTCATCAAAACCGTCCATCGTCTAGAGGACACGTGGAAAAATATCATCATTTTTCTCACTGAAAGTTCAAAGGAAGGAGGTGCTCTAACCCCGCGAACTCGCGATATGCTAAGTCAAGAAATGACTTGAGCCATAGGATCCAGAGGACACATGGTAAAATATCATCATTTCATTGACTAAAAGTTCAAAGGAAGGAGGTTCTCTAACCCCTCTAACTCGTGATATGTGAAGTCATGAAATGACTTGAGCCATAGGATACAGAGGACATGTGGTGAAATATCATCATTTCACTGACTAAAAGGTCAAAGGAAGGAGGTGCTCTAACCCCTTGAACTCGTGATATGCGAAGTTGTGAAATGACCTGATCCGTTCAATCCATAGGACACGTGGAAGCAGATGAGAAGTTTCACAGAATTGTGAATCGAGAGAACTACGTTGAGCATCTCAAAGATATCGCGAAACTTGAAATCCCGATGAGATCATGACCGTTGAACCACAGAGGATTGTGGGTTGTTGATATGGTGCAGACTTCAGAGAATCAGGACTTGGAATAAGGGAGGTGCGCTAACCTTTGACATCACGAAATGCCAAATTTTGAAATGAAGAAAGTGATCATAGTCATTGATCAAGGAAGCATTCTGGACCATTGATTTGGCATGACAAAGAACGAAGTCAAAATTCATGAAAGTGAGATTTAGACCGTTGGATCACTAAGGAGCATGATCCATCGATTTGACACCCGTGGAAATCAGGAATTCAGTAATATGGATCACAGAGGAAGCTATTTTCCAAAGTCGCGAAATGAAAAGTCACGAAGTTGATCTAAGTTGTTGATTGCAAGGGAACCGAGGACTGTCAATCCGGTCTCGATAAATTCATCAATTCAGGGATCGAGAATTTGGAGAAGATAGGTGAGAGAATTCACAAAGTTTGCAATGTCTTGAAGTGCAAAATCATGAAGAACCTGTCGGCGTAGGTCTGTAGTCATAGCCAGTGGTCACATTAGCACCAGAGAAGGGAAGAAACTAGTAGTGCTAGGCTCCATTTCAGAGTTTTTTGAATCAAGAAAACCAAGGTGACTCACAGTTGATCACCCGAAATGAAATATCACGAAATTACTATTGGTTAGGAGCTTGGTCACTGCTGGTGGTCGTGTGAAAGGAAGGGGCTTATCCAGAAGAGATAGCGCCCACTATGCAGTTTTTAACAGAAAGGAAAAAAGGAAGTAAGAGCATGAGCATGCAGAGGTTCTCTAGGGAACTACCAGAAACCACTGATTATTTCTACATAGATAATTCGAAGAGGCTCCTGGGTGATCGACAAAGAATATGAAGAGTCTTGAATTCCATAAAGGCTAAGGAATCTCATCATAACAGGCACTGATGATGATCTCATAAGCAACATAGCTTCTAGAGACGCTGAAGAGTCTCAAGGTATCTGTCAGTGGTATGAAGACTCATCATAGAGATGATTGAAAGATGGAAAAGCATCGAATATTGTAACTTCCAGAGAAACCAAAGAGTCTCAACATAATGGCCATGAATGAAGAACATACTCAGAGTAATCTCCAGAGGGGACAAAGAGTTAGTTATATGATCTGGCAGAGGACTTGGGATTATAAATATATGCATAACAAATAAGAGGAGGTTGCTTCTATTGAGAGTGATTCATGTGGGTAAAAGCAGACTATGTGAAACAACTGAAGGAGAGAGAAGAGGCGTAGTGCATAGAATACAAATGCATATCTGAGAAAGAAAGAGGAGGCTGAGGTGAGTGTGATAGAGATAGAGAAGAAGAACATAAATCTAAAAGAAGAATGTGAGAAGGAAGACACTGATGCAGGAAAAGTATATCAATGCAGTAGTACAGTGGTGAGACTGGTAAGCTATAGATAATCACTATATCACTGAAATAAGTTTCAATAACGAATTTTTTATATTTCAGGGTGGTTGGGAGGTGCTTGGGAGGATTGGTGTCCTCAAAGTTTCAAGTGGGTGCTTGAAGAATAAGGAGTTATAGCTTCCATCTGGTTATAGCCAAAAAAACTAGGGTGGCAGGGTGGTGCAAGGGAGAACTCTTGTTCTTTTTTATACAGGTTGGTGCCTATGTGATTGGAAGTTGGTGCTTCCATCCAGTTGGTGTTGGAACACTCAGGGAGTTGGTGCTTCCTTCTAGTGGGTTCTAGAGAAACTAGAGATTTGGTGCTCTCAACAAGTTGCAGCTTGTAAGATAGAGGAGGTAGCCTGACAATGAGTTGGTGCTCATAAGAATGATAAGGCAAACAAAAAAAATATTACTTATCATATCAATAAGAAGAGGTTTTTCCATTTATGGGTTTCCTCAAGAAATATCTGTCTCTGTGTATTTAATGTGTGTGATTGATGTTTAATATTCTAGTGCTTGCTTCCCTGTATCATTGTGATTGTGATTGAGTGTTCTATGAAGAGTTTAAAATGGGTATAATTGTTTAACGATAGGGAAAACTGATTCACCCCCCCTCTCAGTTGTTCAACACATCTCAGCATGTGCACTTCTTGTGTGTCTCAGTGCTTTCTCTGTACTACTACTATCAAAGATTCAACATTATCTCTCCTGAGATTCTCTAAGTTAGACTTAACTCTGTCAATGCACTCCTTGTGAACAAATGTTCACTCCTTGCACGAGCTCTCAAAAGAGAAACATTTGAAACATATTCTAACTCCATAGAATCATGTATTAAATCATCAAATTCATTCAAAAAGCACAAGAACGAGTATAAACAAATAATTTAAATTAACATAAAGCCTACCATTCATTCAGATAAAAGACAATAGCAACAACACCAAAAATTTGGGTCAAGGCTTCTCTGTTCTATTCATTCAAGTGATAAAATATACATATATGTAGGGAGCTCTCCACTTCTCCTTCAAAAAAAATTACACAGTTCTCACTTTCTCACGCATTAGCAACAACAACTCTCTCTCTTTCTCTCGCTAACTACTATAACACAATGAGTAATATCTTTCACAATTTAGCAACAACAACAACAACAATCTTGCTAAAGAACAAGAAAATGAATTATATACATGAAGGGGCTTCTCGAGCCTTCCCTCCTTCCTACCTACTGCTCTCTTATCACATTAATGAGAATTTACAAAACAGATCAGAGCCAAGCTCAAGATCTGTAAACTACATCTATACATTAAAGATATTACAATATGAAAGGATCTTTTGGGCATGGCCTTAGCCTCGATACATTAATTACATTTATTTTCATTAAATTCAAATTCAAAAGGCTTCTCTCTCCTTTGTATAATCCAAATAAGCTCCATAAATGTGTTGGTTTATGTGCTTCTCTCTAGCATGTCCTCCTTTTAATGAATATGTAGATTCTCCTGCATCAATAATACAAAGAAATAAATGTGGTGGGTGTTTGGAAGCCAATTCTTATCTTTAAACATGGGGAACCACCAGATTTGAGAAAGAAAGTCCTTGAGAAAAAAGAAATCAATCGAAAAGGTATAAGAATAAGGAGAAAAGAAAAAGCTACATATGTCAAAGCGTAGGCTTTCAGAAGAGGGAAGTCCAATTTCTAGAGAAATAGATGTCGCTATTATTTCTCCTCCATCACAATAAGTAAAGTGAAAGAGTTCATCAGAGAGAAATCCAAACAATATATCATCAAGAAAACGTTTTTTTGATGACCATATGATGGAGGATTTGCTTGGAGCTGATTATACAATGGATAAAATTTGAGAAGCAACTAGTGTACAACATTATGGTGAAGAAGGTCTTATGGTGCAATCTCTTGTTGGACAGTCAAATGTTCCAAAAACTAGACAATACCATGTCCACTCTCCTCCCAAAGTTGATCCTTCGGTGATTGAAGGGGAAATAACTACAACATTGTTAACTCCACAATAGGGAGGTTGGGAGTCCCATAATATGGGTTCATTGTCCCTACCTAGATTTATCACTGTGTGATGAATAAATCCTAAACGCATTTAGGTCCATGAAATTGGTCTAGAATCACTTGAAGGTAAGCTACCTAACCATACTATTCATTATCACTCTTACAAAATCATTCAAAAATATTTTGAACCAAAATATGACGCTGCTAAATGTCAATTATTTTTATCTTTGTTAAAATTTAGAAGTTGGATTGTTGTTATGAGAATTTTAGGCATTAAAATAGTCAAAAGTGTACAAGCAAGTCATCATATAGTATGAAACCTTGTATATGTTTTTCAAATAATTTGTAAGAAGTCTCCTTCTAAAGAATGCAATGCAGTCTGACATGTCTTGTCCCAGTCAATTTTTAGCAAGATCACAAGAAAACATCATTTTCTAAAACAAACCTCTCACCTATTGAAATGAAATGTAAAAACCATTATAAAGTATTATCATAGATGAGATAGTCTTGACACAGGTTCCCCAATATATTTGTGGGCGTTCACTAGAAGGATACCATGTTCTGACATGAATTTAATTGGATCGGTTAAGGGACTAGTTAAGGATTTATAGAACAAGAACACAAGGCCCTCTTCTAACCAAAAAGCTGAACTAAAATTGATAAGGGGATCTAGAGACCTTGCACCCCATTTAAACACTATCTTGACATTACACAAACATAATTTTATGAGAGATTCATAATAGTACATAGTGCACTTAACATAGGCCAAATATCTTTCCATAAATGCAAGCCTTGGTATGTTTGAATACACACAATTTGTAATACATGTTGTTGTAGATATCACATTGAGTATGGTTATTATTAGGACACACACACACACACACACACAGATATATATTTTCCTTGTTTTTCATAACACCCTTTTGCAAGAATGCCCTTTTCTATTTTTGTCGTTGTCATCTAGAGACTTTATTCACAACATCTTGTGTACAATGCCAGGGGGTTTTACATTTAATCAAAATGCATTCTTAGATGGGACATGCCCCAGGTGTGGTGGATTGACATTACTAAGCAAGTTAATCCATGTAAGCGATGAGTATGAATTGGGGAGGAAGGAGGTTTCCTTGCAAAGCTTTAAATATGTGACATTTGATATTGATGGAGGACAAGAAAGAAAAAAGATAGAATTGGTTACTTCCCAAGTATGAGTTTGTGACTTCATGGAGGACTTCATAAAAAATACACGACATTATGCTCAACATGTCCATGTGGCTCGATGGAAGGGCGATCATTTTAGAATAAGAAGAGTTACATTTCCTATTAGTACTATGTTATCAGTGGTTGATTTTGTTGAGAACAACACCCTTCAACCTCAAAATGAGATTCAAAGGCAATATTATCACTCATAGTAGGTTATCATAATGGTACATATGACATATATGCATGGAATGAATAGTAATGAATAAAACAAAGTTATATTGAGAGAGTATCAATTATACATAATTGATGATAAGTTCAATGACTTAGCCTACGTAAAACATTGCTTTCACTTGTTCTACAATCACCTTAAGGAGCATAACACATTGATGGATCAACATTGGATTTGGTCATATGGTTGTAGACCAGTTCAAAAATTCGCCTATGTTTCAACAATTGTGTATGCTGCACAAAAAAAATAAATCTACCACACATTTGGAACTATTTTGATTCTGGGCACGGGAAAGGGGAGCATGATGGAGCAAGTGAATGCATAAAATGAGAATTTTGTAGGAAATAAATCAAATTCACTACAAATTCCTTTATTCAAGATCCAGATTACATTGTTTAATGGTGTTCTTCAGTAATGGGAGAGGGAAAAAGAACCCGTGAAGACCAAACACACAAGAAAGGACATGTACATAGATATTTTTGAGAGGTAGTTGATGTATATCGATCAAAGTGGTATGACTGAAAAAAAATCTAGGGCACTCATGGATTCCATTTAGTTAGAACATCAGACAATTCAATAGTTGAAATATGGACGAGAAAACTCTCTTGCTTATGTGGTCCATGTAGTAGTAATGAATGGGATGATTGTGAATTGACAGACTTGGTTGATAGATGGGATCGTGTATCACTCCCCATTGGTCAATTTATAACTATGGAATTATACTAATTAGAGGAGGACCAATCAAGTATNCTCAAATCTTGCACTATCAGGTTCATTGAATCCTTCTATTAAATTTTGAATAACTAGAATGAATGTGTTATTCTTTGGTAATTTAGTGGATAAATATTTTGGCACTCCATTTTTTGTAGGGCACATATATGAAGTGGATTCCCAGATATATAATGAATGGGGAACTGATTATTGGCTAGCACGATGCTTAGAGGGAAATCATACCCTCATGCAATCAGTAAGAGATTCCAACATAATTGAATTTCCGATAGGGTCAATGCTTATTAAAGGAGAATATCTGACACGGGATGAAAGAACATGAAAGAAAGGTGGTTATGTATTTCAATATTATAAAGCAACTCAAGTTGTATACCACTTTACAAACTTGGTTATTGTTACAAACCTCCAACTACAAACAATTCCAAGTAAGAACTCATCAAAGGTATGATACTTCTTTCCTTACTCTGAGCATAGGAATTTAATGGAAATAGTTAGTATTATAAGTTATCTCGATGGTGTACTTGAATGACCATCTAGGTATGTAAAACAAATAATTTTTCCTTCATTTTGAATGTTGTTAAAATATACCCTGCCTCAAAATATACCCATCACATGGATTGATTTATCTTGCCTTGCAATTCGTTGGCTTTCCTTCACTTTGCATGCCATGCCTTTTCTTCACTTTGCATGCCATGCCATTCCTTTCCTTCACTTTCCTTTCCTTGCCTTCAGTTTCCAATCCATGCCTTGCCTTCACATGCCATGCCTTTCCTTCACATGTCATTCCATGCCTCACCTTCACATGACATGCCTTGCTTTCACATGCCTTGCCTTTCCTTCACATGACATGCCTTGCCTTGCCTCCACTTTCCATTCCATGCCTTTCCTTCACTTTCCATGCCATGCCTTTCATTCACTTGTCATGCATTTCATTGACTTTCCTTCACTTTCCGTACCTTTCCTTTCCTTGCCATGCTATTGTTGGGAAATAATACCCTACGGACTAACAAACTAGGGTCAGATTTGCATGCAAATTTTGACCTTAAAGAAATGACCTTTTAACCTACCACCCCAAAACTTAAACCCCTCTTTCAAGATACATGCACGGAAAGGAACTACTAACCTTTTTACTTATTTTTGGTGTAGATCCTCCGTTGCGCTTTGCCCGCTTACTTGTACTGCTCCTTCCAAAGTTAACCTGCAATCAAGACAAAACACTACGCATGCATGCTATTTTTCTACTCGAGGGTTAGAAATTAAGCATAAATTGCACAAATCATAAATAACTGATGCATTGGGATGGGAAAAGTATTCTTTTATTATTTTCAAAATGAATCAACTTACAGTCAAAGTCGAGACTGGCCGCCACTCCTTGATCCTGATCATGGGCTCCTCCTCTTCTTTGTCCTCCAACTGCTTTGCGTTAATTCTGCTTAGGCTTGAGGAAAGGCTAAAGGGTTGGGACAAATGGATTTGGCAAATGGGCAGAGTTTCTTTGCTATAATTTTTTCTCTTCCAAATAGTACCCCTGCCCCTTATTTTATAGGCTAGAAGGAGCTAGGGGTTTGGACGAACTCTCGGCCATGTATGGCTGAGAGTTTCAGTTAACTGACCCATAGCTTTTTGTCCC